>OY804519.1:25755288-25951464 GCA_963680855.1 Lepeophtheirus nordmannii
ATATCTCCTCCACTCCTTACAAATCAAGTTCTCAGTGTCATGGTCAAGATCAATGCAACATTGTAAATTAAAAACGTTCTTTTCTATTTAAAAAAATAGCATTTTTTATTCTGTGTGCCCCTTTAAGTCTTGAGTTCGTCTGGGTCTCAATACCTCAAAGTCTTGCCTTACATTTATTATTAGCTAGATGAAATATGTTCATTTTCTATTGTTTTCATTGAAAGGAGACGGTACATTGATGCCTATTTCCTTTGTCTGACGATTGAAGGCCTTCATACAAAAGGGATCTACTCAAATACACGGATATAACTAAGACTTTATGAAGGAGACGTGCTATGTCGAATAAATACATACAAAGACACATAATTTTACAATGGCAATTCTCCCTCTCCCTCTCTCTTAGTCTACGTGTCTTCGGATTTGGTCAAATTAAATTGTTTAATTGTGAGAAACAAGCATATTAATTACGATTTATTTACACAGATCGTATGTATGTAAATACATGTACAATTTTGTATGTATATGGAAGGAAGTAGGAGTGGACGGGAGGGCCTCAAGGTGTATCTCTAATGACAGATAATATAATCAACTCTGGACATTGTCAGTACAAGTATTTATACGTTAATATATATATATATATATATATATATATATATATATACATTTGCAAGGACCTTGCTGAATTAAAAGAAAAAGAGAAACCAAAAAGGATGATCCTATACATACAAGAGACAAGAACAATCCTAGGAAGTAACCCAAGTGCTGTGTGTGTATAGAGTATGCATTAATATGTTGATAATATATATCATTAATATATCCTTATAGTCCTTCAGGATAATTATCCATATTAAGTGATGTGAATACACTTAAAAAAAATAATGTAATGGTGTTCATTTTACCGAATAATGGATACATTTTTTCAGAAGTTGAAATCCTTTAGAATTCTTGTTTGTCCAAAGTTTTTTTTTATTAATATGCTTATTTTATGTATGTAGGTATAGCAAAAGTCCTTTCGATAATATGATAATTTATGAGTATACATAAAATAAAATCCAATTGTTCTTCTTTGTGTTCAAGACCTCTCTTATCGACTTATTTCTGGGAGAAAATATTGAGGGCAATGTCTATTTGACAGGCAATCTTTCTACACATTGAGAAGCTTTTCTTGTTTTTACAAACAATAAAGCAGACAATTAATTATTATTAACTACTGAACCATCTAAAAAGATATAAACATATGTAGTAGATATCGTTCAAACAAAATAGTTTTCATTAAGAAAGCAAAAGATATACCTAAATACTTGAAAAAAACAAAAAAAAACAGGATGGAATGAAATGGAAGAGTGGTTTTATAAGCATAGGTATAAAAAAATTATAGAGACTCAAGAAGAAAAAAAGAAGAAACGAAACTAAACGAAATGGCATTCCAAGCCCACACACATTTTTAATGCATTAATTCCTTACTTTTTGGGCTTGAAAAGGATTCTGTATGTTGCAAATGTATGTGTGTAGATATGTTTATCCACGGTTCGTCAAATGAACTCACTCCACAGTCAATGTTGTGTATCTATGGATCTGAAATATGTTATATATATATATTATGTAGAATTGACTCTTCGGTCTTTCTTTGTTATGCAAATTAAATTATTATTATTTGATGTCTACATAAATAATTGTATATATCTATATAATATGTGTACACACTCTGAGATGAGTAAGAAACAAAAGCAACAACAAAAAACGTTTTAATACCCTTTGCCAATTTTATTAAAATTACACATATGTACATACATATAAAATTTTAAAGTATCCATAAGTGATGATGTTGTCGGACCGACCGTGTTTTGAAGAAATTAGGAAATGTACATACGTAGAATAATGACTTACCTATGTATGACTTCACCATACATATATTGTAACCTATATACTTGCAAAGGTAAATATATATATACATATATGAAAATAGGCATTTAGGTTAACGTAAATATTGTCGTGTACCCATTCTATATAGAGTCACATTTATGAGCTGTTGTTCCCTTAAGTTATTATTGTGCCCTTGAATATTATAACGTTTTATTCAGTTGCAGAGCAAATATATTATTTTGAAAAATAAGGCAGAAGAAGGTAAAAAAAACTTTAAAACCTTGAATGATACAAACAATATATATATATATAATAAAGTGTCAAAAATATATGTATGTAGATTGCATTTACCAGCTTGTCTAAGGAATGAATAGCTTTAAAAAAGATCCCCTTTGCATGAATATACATATAAGAAGAGTCAAAAAGGATGTCAAAACGATCCACTGAGCTTCTTTCCTACCTTGCTTAACATATGTACAGTCATAAGGAGTATAATTCATGATTATACATATTCCTTATAAGCTTTGTTCCTTGAAAGGAAGGATATACTAGCGCTGTATTTTGAAATAATGAAAGGCATAGTCTAGTTATGTATGTATGTATGTAATATTGTGAGAGTTGGAAAGCTCTTAGGGGAGGAAGGAAGGAAGGAAGGAAAGAAATGGGTCCCATGCACGACTTACACTACCTAGGAGTAGCAACACCCATTTCTCACGCCTTATTTTTTTACATATAGAGGAAGAGAGAGAGAGGGGGGGGGGAAAGTTATAATACAGTTTTACATCCTTAAGCAAGCAGTCAAATAAAATGTTTAATCTTTCATACGTATGTATGTAGAATATGCTCAATTGTACTTCTCTTTTAGATCCCCTTTCTTTCCATTCGAATCTACTCATTTTAAATGCTTTTCTTTTTTTAAAGAAAGTATGTATGTAGCGAGAAAATAAAATCTCATGGATTACCTTCAAAGTACAATAAAAGTAATTATTTATTAGTGATCATAGGGTTAGGGAGAAACTGCGTCTTAAAGAGAGAGAGGCTTCATTTGACGCAGCTCCTACAAAGGCCCATCTCAAAACAAAACAAAACAAAACAAAAATAACAAATTTTAATGGAGTGATGTATCTTTATTTGTTTTTTTGTTTTGTTTTTCCATGACCATAAATTACCCATGCTCAACACAATGATATTGAAATCTCTGTTTTTAACTGGGTACATAAATAACCATGGTCTGATTACATAATGCTCTACTCTCACGATAACATTCCAATTCATACTCATTTGTATTTGCTTATTAAAGTGTGTATGCTTTCAGGTTTGGCTTTGATTTGCTGGATAATAAGGTGGTGGTAGATAATAAGTAATTAAAATTCAGAACCCATCCCCAATAGGGGGGCATTAAGATAAAAAGATCCTTAAATAGAAATCCATAATTTAACTCTTTTTTTTTTTTTTTTTTTTGTTCTTTTTGTTATTGTTAATCAATGGCATATCAAGTGTTAATTGAGGATGAGTATTGTTAGAGAGTATACCTACCTATAAAGTCATATTTTATTTTCCATATTTATTTATCGCCTGTATTTTGTTGTTGTTGTTGTTGTTGTTGTCGTTGAAATGACGCACTAGAGTTTGAATAATATGTACACAACAAATGAGTCATGTATTATATACATACTTGTAGCAAAAATAGCCAAAAGTACTTGATTTTTATCCTCTTAAATATCCTCTTTTGATCCATTGAAGTCATTATCTCCTCTTCACTCATAACGTACTTGAAAAGTATAAAGTATATGTGTGTCAAGTCAACAAGAAAGCAAGTTTGTTTCAAATATTGAAAGGGAGAAAATCCATCACTTTTAAGAGACAAATATTTCGAAGTCATTTTATGACCTATACCGCACGGTTTTTGATAAAATCTCACTTTTAATTGAGTAACCAAGGATTATTGATTATCCAATAGAGCAATCGGATAAATGTTCCGACTGCATATGGAGCCGATATGGTCTCTGAAAGAGCAGTCACCTTTTTCATAGCCCGAGAGATTTATTTAGCTGCAGTTGACATCTTTTTAAGAACTATTAAGATTCAACTTAATACCTTGAAGCATAGTAATAGTAACTACTACATAGTCGGAAACACCAGATGTTTTTTTATTCTTGATTGTGGCTGGTATTTTTTGGTTCCTATATGTAATTAAGTTGCAATTATTGAACTCATTATTTAATTAATCGAAATAACCTATTAATACAAATGAGAAAAGAGAATGTTTGTAAGAATTTGAGTGCAGTTCACACTCATTTTTGAGTAAATATTTCAGATAAACTGAGTTTCTTGTTGACTTGACACATGTATTTTTCTTCCCCATGTTCTGCATTGTTTTAAAAGTTGATGGGTTTAACTCTAATTAACTCTTGTTCAGGAGGTAGGAATACTATTAAATAACTCCATATTTGGAATGAATATCTGGCAAACAACTACGAATGAATTTTGAGCCCTTTGTTCTATTTCTTCTTCTTTTTTTTTGGGGGGGGGGGGAGAAAAGGTTGTGTGATACACTACAAATAACGACATGACTGACCATTTTTTTGAAGAATTTTGAATGCAACAATTTTTGGACAACAATATTCATCATTGCATCCATGACAACCAAGCGTGGGGGCTTGAGGGAGAAAGAAGAGTTAGAAGCTAATCATTCTTCTTGGATTATCTTAAAACAATTCTTTTGAATAAAATATGCACTCATTTACAAACCTAAATTCTATGTACCTATGTACTTGGCACGACTCCAAAGGAGCGAATCATTTCCAGAAGTCGATGATGCAACCATTCCCCTTCATTATAAATTGATGTATGTACCCAAAAATGTGTTGGAATTTATGAATACATAAAGTGTTTGTGGAGAGTGAAAAACCAATTTAAATACATGAGTATGATATATCATCCTCTATATAGTCTTTTCTTCTCTTTTGAATCCTTGGAACAACTTAGAATATACTGCTTATGTAGGCATATTTTAAGGTGGTCGTGAGGTACTCTTATAGCTTATAGTTTTGGAATACGCATTCAAATTAATGGATTTAATTTGTGTTTGAAGAAAAATAAAGACGAGAGAAATCATTTCTCAATTTGCAGAGAAAATGCAGTTCCTTTGTTTTTCCAATTAGCTACCTATAATTCTACTATTCTGTGGTGATACCAAATATCAAATATAAGAAATATGGCTCATTATTTTATAATAAAACCAGGACCATTCAATTTTGATCATAGAACGGAATTCCTACGACTTGAAAAACTAAAAAACATTATAGAAATGCTTGCTATGCTTACAGTAAAAATGTATTTGACTAAAGGTCTACTTACTTAATATGTTGGTTAATACTCAAAAAATTCTCCAAATAAACATAATATTCACAATAATAACAAAGGATACAAAACACATATAAAATCCAAATTCAACTCTTCAGAATAAAAGCCAGGAGACACTCATAAAATATCCGTAATCACAAAAGCACCTATATTAGTCATCATGTCTAATAAGTACAAATAAAAATTAAAAAAAAGATACAAAATGATTCATGCATTGTAACAACCAATGTGTATATACATATTCATAGGTACTTATTGAGGAATAAACCATCCACAATTAGGTATATGTAAGTAAGTTATTCAGTATTGGCTCAATTCACTTTAATAGATAGTCTTTCTTTATATGCCTATAAAAATATGCATATATGTATAGGGCCCAAAGCCTTCATCCTTTGTAAATATCCTACCCGAGTCATCATGTATAAAATAACCGCTTACAGATTCGTCATGTTGTGAATATAAGGAGACTCAAAATCATTCTCTTCAAACATAGATATCAATCTAATTTATGATGTAGTTCGCTTATCCTACCATTCTAGCCATCAAGATGTTTATCAAAATGTTTGATAAAGATTGCAAGGAACTAATCTCATGCAACAAAATATTGCATCCCACCGAAATGCACATATACATATAATACCTTTAATGAGACCCACTCAATTTTATAATGACCTCATTTGGTTCCTAAAAATAGGGCTCACACATTGAGTCACTCAAGATATTATTTAGAACAGCTCATGTTGATGTTTTTTGTAAGTGAGTGAGTGAGTGAGTGATCTTGAAAGTGAATTCAAATAAAGTTTAAAGAATGAACTTTAAATATAATAATTAATTATATTATTATGAACAGATTTGATATGAATCCCTTTGTGTGTATTAAAGGAAAAAGGTGGAATGGGTTAAGGTATGAAAACAAAGTAATTTACACACAGGGCACTAAACAAGCACTCAACGACATTTATTCTTTTGTTTGCCACAAATTAAGGCAATTAATTCGATATTGATTGTAGTTCTAATAAAGACATTATTGAGCAACAGATGGAAATAGGTAATTTATGTCCTTCTTTGAGTAATGGATGTTCAATGTACATACGTATGCAATTTGGTGGGCAATTTTTTAGTACCAGAGTGGACAGGCAAATTATAGATATAGCATCTTTGTATAAAGAACTAAGAAATAAGTGAAGTTTAATTTATATTGAAGTAATGTTAGATTAGCCCCATGTAGGCAATTACCTTGATTCATGTACACGCAATGCCATTGACAGATACAATGATTGTATTTGAATGCTCATGTTCTTTGAGCATAAAGAATACTGAATGTACAATCCAAAGATATGTCTAGATGAATTTATGTTTGACATGTATTTATTGATTTGTGAAGGGATTTTATTTTGAGGAAGACCCGAATCTACCCGAAAAGGATTTAATCTATCTACTAAAATATATATAAATAAATATATATATATATATATATATAAATTTGCTAATTCTGTTACCTTTTTCAATATGACAACTAATTGTGGGTTTCTGTAGCTCAGTAGTGGAGTTATATATTTTCAGAGAGGCTTAAATACAATTTTTGGAACCACCAAAAAATGGTCATCTCCAAGTTTGTTCAAGTCTTTAATATATTGTGATGCTCTGATTCATAATCCTATTCTTGTTATATTGAGTTAATTATTATTGATATATTATAAGTATATTGACTTTTTGAGATAGTAATTTTAAAAATACACATACTTTTGTATGGATCTGGAGTGGGGGGGGGGGGATCAATCAAAGACTATAACTCCATTTATACATATTTTCGTCACTCTTTGAGTGAAATGAGTCAATTATTTTTAAACCTTATTCAAAAATAAACAACAACAACAACAAAAAAAAAAAATAATAACTTGGACTTTGAGCTATTCTTATAACACAGGTTTGATAAATAAAAATTAATGACTCATGCGAGGGAAGGAAAATGCCTGATTTTACGTTATAAAATTTGAATTCGTATGAGTAAAGATTTAGTCATTTGGTATTGATAATATTGGTGTAGTCATATTCAAGTCTGGGAGAGTGAGAGATTTACTAAATCTTACTTGGATACTCCCTCGTCTCTCTCAATTTAAAAATCATATCTACACTCCCCCCCCCCCCTTGTATGATGCATGGAAACGAAGCATGAAATCCAAAGGTGTGGTGTGAAGACTCAAAGGCTACACATGTAGCATCAAAACCCATTTGAGAGAGGTCAAAATCAGTCTCTTCCTTCACACCAAATAATCCCCCTTTACTCTCTACCTAAATGTAATTATAAATAAGCATTTGTAAGCTCATAAATCATGGATAAAAAGGGATCTACGACCTTTTTGAACATATCATACATACAGTTGTTTAAACAATGTTTCAAATCCTTACAAACAAACAAAAAAAAAGTTACAAAAATGGATGTATAAAGTATTGTCAATCGGGTCAATTTGAGAAAAACACAATGAGAAGAGAGTTTTCAAAAATGTACATAGGTAAAGGAAACAAAACAATACTTTAGCCAAATTAGCAATTGTATCAATATTGATATTGATCCATAGGGTAATACTGATACATCTATTAAATATGTAGCTACGTTTGGTAAATTTACATACATATTATTTATCCAATTGAGGGCCCACTACCTCATTTTGACAGATAATTGATTCAAATAATAATAATAATTATTATTCATTGTTAAAATGAGCTGTATTAGTAATAATAAATTAATAAATATAAATTGTACATGTGAAACGTTTAAAGAAATAACAACAACAACAATCAAAAATGATAAAAGAAGTTACAATATATGTACATACACACAATCATAGACAAGAAAGAAAGAAAGAAAGAGAGAAGACAAAGAATTCTCTTGTATTTTTCTTGTCAAGAAGCAAACACAGAGGCACATACATTGATCACATATAATAATGTAGGCACACACACACACACACCTAGGTGCCCATACATATAACTATTTTGAGAGTCAATTCCATGAAAGTTAATTAAACCCTTGTGAGCTATTGTGTACGTACGTCTTTAAATTATTATTATTATCATTATATGTACATTGAAAAGTATTTTTGAACTTCTTACGTAAGGAGTAGGAGAAGGGGGAGGAGGGGGGGGGGGTATAATTTTTTTGGAAGGGATGAAAACGATAAAAATCATCATCGAATGTAGGAGTTTTGGATAAACAGAGTGAGAGAGAGAGAGAGTCTGATAACCAACTCCCTGATAATATTATAATATAAAGGGTATCTTTCATCTCATGAAATTAGGTCTTAGAGGGCTCTACTTTGGAGTGACCCATGGTAGTACTGCGACACTAATACTCTGGGACTGAGTCATGTGCACTTCAAGTGGGATATGACTCCCAAGGATATCTTAGGGATTGGCAAAGCTAATTAATGAAGCACACATAGTGAGTTAGTCATAAATCATGCTAAATATTTAGTTCACTCTGTGTAGGAGTTTTGTTAGGAAGTTTTATATATCGCTCAATGGGTTGGAATGGGCTGGATAAGTACATAATATGTAGGCATACATACATATATGTAAGAGGTCATAAAACGGATTCATCCATTAGACTATGTACATCATTTAATTGACTCGGAAGTTACAACTAAGTTGCTAACTTTTTAAGGAAGGTAAAGTCAACAGAAGCTTTAATTTAACAGGGCTCTGGTCATACATATATTTAAAAAACCAATGATTACTATTAATATGGAGAAAAAGGTCTCACAAAACAATCTTCATTCTTTTCTCCAAGTAGAGAAAGAAAAAAATAAGGGTTGAAATGATGTTATGGTAGTTGGCCCATGGGTTCCCATGAATGGAATAATTCTACATTCAATAGTAGAGAACTGTTGACGGATAAACAACAGCTTATACATGTGAGTTGTACAAACAATCAACGTTTAGAACACATATGACGAGGGAGGAGAGAGAGAAGTCGAAAATCGAGAGGTGACGAGAAAATAGTGGGTAACATTTATGCAACTATACAGAATAACACCGTGTTCTTCGTTATTACCACTGTGAATTTGCGACACTACTACAAACGGAAAAAGAGAAAAAAAAGGAAGGACACGACAATATTTCTATTGTATCTCACAACCTTTCCTCCCAAGAGAAAGAGAGGAAAAAATCATTGGATGCATGGGTGTTTGGCCAAGTCTTTTCAACTTTGAAATTACATTTCATTTATTCGTGAAGTAAAAGTGGAAAAAGGGACAGTGAATATTTTTTATGCTAGTGGGGCTAATTCCTTGCATTATAACTTTGTATTTAATATGTATGCATACTCTTATCGATTATCACTTTGGACGTTATCTAGAAGAAGGAATTCCGTTAGGCAAATAAGTATATTTAATTCATGATATGAAAAAACTAATAAAGTATTTTCTTATGATATACTATATATGTATATATATTGATGAACGACTTGAAGAGGACTCCTTTGTTTAAAGTAACACGATTTAAAAAAAAGTAAACACGGGACAAATAAAAAGAATTATTCCTTGTTACTCGATCTTTTATATTCACCAATGACGTAATTGGAAATATACATACATAATATAATGTTAATCATATCTAATTGAATAGACCCTCTTTCTGACTCTGATTAGAATTCTCGCACGAAACGGAACTCATGCAAACTCTATGGTATACATATATACAATAAAATTAATAATCATTCCAACTCAATATGAGTCTATATATATAATAAATATATATCAATAAAATGAAACAGGTATGTAGAAACATAACTCAAAATAAATATGTTTAAATCTGGAATACAATATTCCTACACACATAGATGGATACATCATACGAATGAGAGATTCTGCGGTTTGATATGAGTATGATTTGTTTATTTTGTACTAAAGGTGGATTCATGTTCGTGTATCATTATTCATTATACAATATATGTACATGCTTCAACTCGAGACAGACTCTCAAGGAACTAATTTATTTTTTTCTTCTCTGGAGGAGACATTCAGTCAGCACTTTGTGTGAGTGTGTGTGTGTGTGTGATTTAAGGAGTCCTAATTCAGGGACTCTTTAAAATATTTTATGGCTTTTTATTGCATATATGTACATACAATTTATGAACTCCTATTCAAGAAGGAGTGAGTGAGAGAGAGAGTAAATTAGGTTATTAATGGTGTGTGTATGTTGACATTTTTATTTGTATGGACAAGATTTGATGCTGGGATGAATCATAAAAATCCATTTTATCCAGAGAATAATGAATAAATGTTTATCTATGATAGGAGCATGGGTGCGAGAACTACAGACTATCTTCCCATTATCTCACTAATATAAAAATGTACACACTCTATGTATTTGTATGTATATGTCAGCTGTCAAGTTTTCTTCTTCTACTCCAAAAAGAAATGAAGGAAAATTTCACTGTTGAGAAGGTTTGGTCGACTATCAACATGATTTTGATCTTCCCCCCTCTCTCTCTCTCTTCTTCTTTCTTTTAGAAGGGAAGGTTGCGAGATACAATAGAAATAACGTCTTACTCTTCCATCCAGTCTCCCTTTCCCTTCATATTCGAAACTTCCATGATCACGACGAGCTTTTTTTGTGCACTCGCTACCTCGGCTCTCAAAAGGGAAAGGGAACATTTGGAAAAACAACTGGTGGCTACCCTTTCGTATTTTCCTTGTTGCCAACTTTTTAATTTTGGGTAGAGTTATTATTTAGAGATATACTACACATTGATAAATTCTACGAGTATACAAATCAATCGTTAGTACTTGTATAATACTAAGTATTCAAAAAAAGGGCGCGCAATCCTAGATTTAATATATTTTTTATATATCAAAATCATATAATAATACCCTTTTTTAGTTCATAATACGTAGAGTCAGCTGCGTCAAATCAAAAGAGGTAACTGATGAAAAACAGCTGAAGGGAGAATACATAGTAGTGCTTTTGTGTATGCCAAAAAACCCGTCGTGGACTAACAGAGAAACATATTTACATATTTTGCTGTCAACTGTCGATTTACATACTTATTTCCCCTTATTAGATCTTGATACAGTTCCCTGCGATTAAATGAAGAATAGTCCCACTACAATTGGGAGAAAGAATTGGTTATCTACAACCAAATGATTTTTTTCATTCCATCTATTTTCCGAGGAGAGGTTGTGAGATCCAAAATAAAGGAAACGTTTCTTCTGAATTTTTCCATGGGGGATTGTTCCCTGATATAAGAGTACGGAGAATCACGTTATCAAGTAGGGAACATATACATATAGAGGTGAAGGTCAATTTGCAAGGTCATACACACTCAACAAAACAAAAAATCAACTCAAGGATAATTAATTACATACGTCGCTTTGAATCAAGTCTAAAAGGTTGGGAAATGAGATCTGCAATACTATGACTCATGTTATTCACGGCCCTGCTCCAAAAAAAAACAAGGTATTGTTGAAAATGACCTATTTTTTAGTGGAGGGAGGCCCTTTATTGCAATCTAACCATCCCTTGATTATCATATAACTCATGCATATTGTATTTTTATTGCATATAAGTAATATTTACAAATTATAATAGTATCCTACAACATAATTTTGTCAAAATAAATAAGTATAAAATACGGGCAGGCCTCTCTCTCTCTCTCTCTCATCTCTAAGCCCCGTTCTATCCGACCATGCCATATAGACCCGCATCTCTTAAAAGAAAAAATATTTTCCCGCGTAAAAAATTGAATTCACTCCCGCGTGCGAAAAGAGAGAAAGCGCACAACACACTCGGAGACACTTTACTGAAAGAAGAAAAAAAACCTGTGAGGAAAGGATTTTGAGTTAAATAGAATCAGTATACATGTTAATTCAGTGGCGTTGATTCCCTCAAATCCTTCTTTTTTTAAAAAAAATTCTGTTATCGTTTTTGAACAAATTAATTAAATATCATAGTTATTAAGAACATAGAACCTTGTAGTTAAAAGCTGTATATAGATTCAAGTGAAATTTGATTCATGGATGATGTTCTCTAATATTATCTCCAGTTTTATTGTTGTGTAATGGTGAGATCTTTAATAGTAGAACATCATGCTTGCACTTTATCTTCAACAACAGTATCAAGTAAGTGATGTCCTCACTCTCTCTCTCTCTCTCTCTCTCTCTCTCTCTCTCTCTCTCTCCCTTTTCTCAATTAACAATTTTCAATTTGAATATTTTTTAATCTTTCTCCTCTTTTTACAATTTCTTTTTTCTTTTTTTTTACGTTTTAATGTATTGACAAAATAATAATATTAACATTTTAATTTGAATTTGAATTAAATTATGGGTCATTTCTTTTTTGATCGCTTTATAATTGGTGATCATTTTGAATAAGCGGAGCAATATTTGTATATATATTGTACATACATATTAGGTTAGTTACATATTATGTAGATCTACGTCTTCGTTAAAATACAAACAACTAACAAAAAAGCTGTGTGTACATAATAATTCAACAGCAGGCAAATATGTACAAACATGTTGTACTATGTATATCTACACGTAATGACTGTCCCATTTGTGATTTTCTCTCTTTATGAGGAGACTTACACCATACTCATTTATCCCTTTGTCTGTTCTTATCTCTCAAAAGGGGGGATACTGTCTCATTTCATACTCTGAAGGAAAGTCATGTCTTGAGTTGTACTATCTACAATTATTATTATTATTATTATTAGTTTTGTCGTTATATATCGCTCAACTTTTAATATGACTCATAATACATTATACAAATATATACTTTTTTTTTATTTTTTTGTTGACTTTCATCAAGTATGCAAAAATGATGATTATGTATCTTAGAAGTGCATCTTGTTCAAATGCCCTCTTTATCATCCGCGACGACATACATGAGAAAGAAGAAAAAAGTTAAAGAAAAAACCAATTACAGCATTTTTATATGTTGTTGTTGTTGACCGTACAATCCCCCCCCCCTCCTTCTCCTCTTGAGGCTATCATCATTAAGGCCACTGCAGTGATGATTCCATTTACTTGTATGGTCATATTGTACTCCTGATAAATAAATATATATACAAAGACTTAACATTCTAGAGCAGACCTTCTCAGACTGCTCTGTAATAAAGCAAAGATGTTCTTTTTTTTTTTTAATGAAATTTTTTGTTATATATTATGAATGGGGTTCGTAGTAACGAATGGGTCCTGGTAATGAGACCTCAGTTTTGAAGTTTCTGTATTTCTTGAGCGAGCACTTCAAAGTCTTGATTTGGTCATAGTTTTTTTGGTTAGGTGCCGCAAGAGCTACCCAACTAAATTTTAAAAAAAATCCTTTTAAAAAAACACACAAACATAAGAATTTTTTTTTTCTCTTTAATCCTTCAAGACTTGCGCTATTTGATGAGGTAGTGAATTTTGTTTATTCATAAAGTGAAGAATGGAGTTCAAAAAGTTTGAGAGTCACAGTTCTTGAGTTATCATCTTTCTACTCGAAGAAGAAAGGGGGCTGTAAAGTAAAATTAATTGAAGGGAGTAGATTTATTTTCAGCTTCTTGCTCTTTAATTTTATTCCATGCTGATTAGACATGAATACCTCGGAAAAGAAATAAATATATATAAATAACTGGTATGGCTCTTGTTTTTGTTCGTATCATTTTTGATGTATGTTGATAGATGAGGAGGAGGAGGAGGAGGATTAGCATCATCATTATTGGAGTTGATGTCAGTAGTAAATCATAATAGAACATGTAGAAAAAAAAACCAAAAGTAAAGAAAAAAACACTCTGACCACTTTTGACGTTAGTTATTTCAACACTTTTTTTTTCTTTTTTTTTTTTTTTTAATGATTAGTGGTTTGTAAATAAGGGGACAATTCTAATGGACAATGATGAATTGGGAATTCTGATAACTTTTTTCAAATTGTGTAAATATTTATTACAAGGTTTTTTTTATATATTTATTTGACTTTTTCGAAATAGTCTTGTTTTTATATGTATTGTAAGTTACAAATGTATATCATGCAAAAAAAATGCATTTTTAATGGTAAAGAAAACATACATTTATAGAATTCAATGATTGTGTAATATAAGATTATTTTTATTTTATCTAAAGCACCTTGTCAACAATGCAATAATACTTAGTCTTCACTTCTAGTCATTCTTGCCGACACTAATTTCACATATTTATTTACACAGTATGCTTTATGTCTTTTTAAAGAAATATTCAACTTGCACTTTGCCAAAGTGTCACTAATGATATTCTCTAATACATAGAATTGATTTATGTATGTATAATTAAAAATAATTCTTATGTAAACAAAATGATATAATATGTATGTAGAATAATTCATTATCTAAGGGTCTTTTAAGAGTCTAAAGGTATATTTTTAAATATGAGCCTCTAGTGGGATATACAAATATGTTTTTTCCTACATATTCTTTAAATGTAAAGATGTCTTTGTGAGTCATTCCTTACTGATTCACAAAGGTCCTAGAATTAATAATTCTACCTACTAAATAGTTATGTAGATAATTAATAAGGGTGTCTCTTGGTCAAAATGCACAGGAATGCGTGTGAATATCTAAGTGTGTACATTACATTCCCCCCCCCCTACTTAGCTAACAAAAATATGATTTGAAATGCCTGGAGTGAGTCATACCACTTAAGGTGGACAAAGAAGCACTCTGGAGTGGAGTTGAGTGTGAAATCGAAGACTCATACTGCATACAACATGCTATATCATGTCTAAATAATAGATATATATTTCGTAAATATCGATTCCTCTCCATGCTACTACCATCCACGACCTGTGCTTTGATGACTCATTCAAACGTAGTTTGCAAATCCATGGCATACCTTCTTCTTTTTCCTTCTTTTTCATAATAATAATAACAATAATATGTCCAGACCTTGAAGAATTTTTATCTACATATATAAACATACATATGTATAAAGATTATACATAATCCAGCCGTGATTCCGTTTCCTATATGACAATCCTGAAATAAAATAAATTTAGTATTTTCATCTATCATCATTATCATCATCATCATCATAGGTGAGTAGAGCCAATAATTCAATTATGAAGGTTTGTCTCTAGGGACATGGCTATGAGGCTTACCCACATAGAAGCTCTGAATGGGGATTAGTAACAAGTGGTTGAGAAAGAAATGAACTGCATAATACAAAGCAAACAAAGGAGCGATATTCAAATGCTCATAGATAGGTTTGATAGTATTATACGGAAGGATTATATATGCTTAGATGCTTCCACATAAAGAGTAGACAGTGGACTTAGCCATGGTAGGGGGGTTCTATGTTCTACGTTCTACATATATGTACATAATTGTGTGATGAGAGAGAAGGAAAGAGATGAAACGATAATAATTTAAAAATGCACTCTCATTCTGTTAGTTTTTGTTTTGTTCAGATACACTTACAATACTTGGATAGATAGATGGATATTTTGTATGTATTGAAAAATTGCTTTAGAAAAAACAGAGACTGAAAGAGAGATGATGATATTTGTAAAGTCTTTCTTTCTTTCTTTTTCTCTTTATACTACATATATCTACTTTTCACTGAAAGGAAAGAAAATGTATGTTGTAAGACACATTAGGCCTTCCATGTACCTACATACGTTCTACATATTACCTATATATATATATAATTATGGCTTGTATCCAAGAGGAGAATAAGTGTGTGTGTGTTCTATTTTGTAATTTACAAAGTCTATTTCTCTTCATTCCTTATTCCTTCCCCCTTTCATCCCCCATCTTTCTTAGAATAAAAATAAAACAAAAAAACTGGGAGACAATAAATTATAATTGTCACTTTTTTCCTAATTTCTATTTTACTTGGAAACTCCATCAATATTCCTGCTCCCAAACGATAAAAGTACAAATAAAATAGTGCCAAAAACAGACATTATCAATTTCTTTCTTTCTTTTGAGCAGGCATATATATGCTCTAGGGAGTACATGTTAGTTTAGGGTGTTTTCAAAAAATGACTCTGCTGTTCTGAAAGTTTCATAGTATCAGGAGGTTTCGGTTGTTTCAGAGAGGTTAGAATTATGTTAATAATATTCAATTTATATCAATTTGAGTTTCAAACAAAAAAACAACAACCTATTTTTACTTTGTTGAATCGAATGCTTGTAGAAGTTCATGGTGACGATACTCTATCTGATAAATCATGTAGGAAATGGTTTCGACGTTTCAAGAATAGTGATTTCAGCGTTGAAAACAAGCATCGCTCTGGATAGAGATCAAGAATTGGAGGCATTAATCGATGAAGAGGAACTTGCAAAATCATTGAGAGTTACGCAACAAGCCGTTTCCGTGCAATTTAAGTCCATGGGAATTATTCACAAGGAAGGAAATTGTGTGTCTTATGAACTGAAACCGAGGGACGTTGAAGTACGATTTTTCAATTGGAAGCAGCTCATTCCATGGCAACCAAGAAAGGATTTTTTTAGATCAAGTTGTGACTGAGGATGAGAAGTAAATATAAAAAATACGATACTATGCCCGGTCAATCGTTGCCATCGACATCAACACCAACAGTGTATCCGGTGGGACCAAAAAGGCGTTGTATACTATGAGCTACTACAGCCTGGCGATTCTATTACGGGCAATCGATATAGACTACAATTGATTCGTTTAAGCCGCGCTGTACGAGAAAAAACGGCCGAAATACGAGGAAAGACATGATGAGAGTTATTCTTCTACATGATAACACTCTGCTTCATGTTGCAAAAGTCGGGTAAATAAGATTTGAAAATCCTGAAATGGGATATTTTACAACACTCACTGTATTTGTGAGACATTTCTCTTACTGGTTATTTTGACGGATGCAGCTCACCGGTTCACTTCTTTCGAAGAAATCGAAAATTGGCTTCCTAACTTGGATCGCCTCAAAAATAAGACATTATTGCGAAATGGAATTCGAAAGTTGCCTAAGAGGTGGGAAAAAGTAAATAGTAGCCAGCGATGGACGATACTTTAATTAATTCGTAAATTCATCTCATTCTAAAATAAATGAATTTTTATCACTAGAAAACTTGTACTCTCTATATGTATATCCAGGCTCTTATTATTGGATCCCTCCCTTGAAATAACATTCCCCCCCCCGCTTTTTTTTTTTTTTAATTAACCCTTTCTTTGTATGTATTAAAAATATATATAATACAAATTATCCGTGTAACTAAAGTTACTCGTTTTCATCCTTTCATAGAGCAATGTTCAGTATATGTGCATATACTCGTAGGTTGTGAAATAAGAAAATTACAAATTAGACTTCGTCACGGAATATGCTTTTTAGTCTATAATGATATTAAATATGGATAGAGTATTTTATTATATATATTTCATGTATGCATTTCTCCTTCGGTAAAAGTCTTTAATGATGAGGATGACATTCATCTCTTTGAATTCCACCTACCTACTTACTTCCACACTACTTACATACTTTTCACCAGTCATAGAGCATGACGTCATAGAGTTTGAATGGTCCATGAGAGAAGGAGAGGGACAATGGCCTGATTTCTCTTGAATGAAAGGATTGGAGATTCGTTCAATAAAAATCATTTTCATTAAAAAAGAAACAAATAATAATGGCAACAAAATCAGTTAGTATAATATATACATAGTTAGCTAATTCTTTCCATCTGTGGAATCAGTCTTCATTTGAATAATAGAGGATTCATTGTTCACAGATTGACAAAAGTTTAATCAATCCGTGCACATATAATAATGAGGAAAAGAGAAGTAGAAGATGAATTGACGACAGCTGACAGGGATAAATGCCGAGAGTGAGGAGTTGAGTTACGAAGTTGATCCATAAATTATGTATGTATAAGGGTCTAATTATACTTAACACATTCCAAAACACCACCGTGTTTGGTTCCACACAAATCTTTCAGGGGAATATGAGAGCTCGTCAAATAAATAAATAAATAAACAAAAGATTGAGGAATAATAATAATTATAATTACTTTATGTATGTATGTTTTATGAGTTCCCATTAAAATGTCATCATGCATGAAGGAAAAAAAAGAAGAAGAAGAAGGGAAAAAGAGTATCTTACCCTTAGTCTGAACAAGTGGAAGAGTGAGAAATGGGGTCTCATCACATCATCATGTAATTTGGGAGGCTTATATTTTATGTATGTGTATTCATCGTTCGTTTGTTTGTTTGCTTGCTTCCTTGCTTGCTATGATTATACCTACATACATATGTAGATATATATATATACTAAAGGCATGTCATTCATGTCTCTTCAATTATATTCGTCCTCAGATGCGGCGTTATTACATTATGAAAATTGATTTTATGTTTGTAACTACATAATTGAGCATCAAGACTTTTTATTGAACAAAAACACTGTGTGAGTTGTTTATTTATAGTAGATATACATATATGTATAATACACGTATATATATATATATACTTATAATAATCCATGTATGTATTGTACCTGCTTGGAATTTAAATTCATTTAGATTTCTATCTATAATTGGATCTTTATTAGAATTAGTTGGATATGTACATATATATATATATATATATATATATATATTCTGTTTGTTGTATTGATATTTCTTTGGTGTTATTTGTATAAATATATATATATATATATAAATTTATTAAAAGGAATGAAGCCAAATATTCCATCTATTTAGAAGAATGAACCTGGGCTTGGCTTCTTCTCTTCTTCTTCTTCTCTCCCCCCCCCCCCTCCTGTATCATTATTATTTTTTTTTTTTTTTAAATATTGGATGAAAAATATATGTACATATTTATTCAAGGATTTTTTCTTTGGCCTACCTATGTCGAGTTAAAGATTGTTTCAAATGTATGTAATATTATATACGGTAATAAGTAGGATTTACACACGTTTTTCAAACTTCAAATCACTTTTCCTCCCTAATGATTTCTTTCAAAATACATTTTTTTTTGCTGTAATGGGTCACGAAGATGTGTAGGCTGTCAAGGCATTTATCTATTTATCGATTTTCAATTTGCATTCAAAATAAAACGCGTATTCCTTCTTTTTATATATATATATATATATATATATGTTTTCTTGTCTCCTCACTCTTCTTCTTCTCTCACCTCTCTCTCTCTCTCTCTTTTGTCTCTTAGAAACAGGGTTATCCACTGATGTACAAATGTACTCTTTGTTTTTTCTTTAAATTGTTGATTTTTCTGCTATCTACTTCCCTTACTATAGGTCTTATGAACAAAGTTGATTGGTTGAATTTGAATTAGCTCTTTTTTGGATGTAAATTCATTAAAAAGTTGATTGATTGAATAGAAATTAGCTTTTATTTAGCTGCGTACTAATATCTACAATATTAAATGATGAACTACTGATTTTGGGTTGTTGTTTTTGTTTTGTTTATTTCTCTTTTCCGGTGAAAGGTTGCGAGATACAGTACAAATACTGTCGTGTTCACTCTAAATATAATGTGTATCCCTACAAATACACATATCGGACTCTTAGAAAGTCTGCAAAAAACTCGACTCCTAAAGTTCTCCATTTTTGAATTACACTTAGAGAATATATATATATATGTATACATCCTATTATTCAATGTCAACGTGATTTTATTAATTTTTCTTCCAATTAAATTTTACGACTGTAAAAATATATACACATACCTATATACCTACCTATGTGATACTTGAAGGTGAATTCCATCGTTAAATATTTTAATGTGTATAATTACTCCATTACATGAAGGTTAAGTCAAAGTGGATTAATTTGCTATTTATTGGCACTTGTAATCTTATGTTAGTCAGTGTTTATGTATAGTCCACACTGTTGTGCTGTGTAATTGTCTTTTACGTTACATTTCTTATCTTATGTACAGATATGTACATATTTCTTTTCAAAAAAAAAAAAAAATAATGATAGACATTCATCATATTTGTTTAATAATAAGGGATGGGGAGAGATTTTATCTTTAGCATGAATGTATTCTAAATACATGTTTGCTGCTTTCTCTACGTACCTTGTATATTTACATATTATTTTACATTAAAAAAAAAAAAAAAGACTGCATTAACAAAAGTTATATTGTGTCTTCATCATGATTATTTATTTATTTTTTCATTATTATTATTAGGGATTTATGGCTTATAGGAAACACATATTTATGTATGTACATATTATATGGCCATTTGGTTAGGGAGTCCATAATTTATTGAGGATACATTAGGGAATTCATGCAAAATGAAAATCATTTTCTATGTTCATAGGAACTATGATTATCACTCTTGATGGAATAACGGAAAAAGAAATAATAACTAATAAGTAAAAGGTTGGTTGGTTGGTTTTTTATCTTATACATCCGTACAAAAACCATATAGAGGGGAGATAAATTTAAGGAGGAGCAGTAGATTGGTATGGTTCTGCGTTTCAAGAAAAAGACCCACAAATTGAGTCGTCTATATATTCTCATCATTGATAATAATTATGTCAATGACAGTTTTTGGGTTTTTTTTTTTTTTTTTTTTTTTTTTTTTTTACGGTTAGAGTTCAAAAGGTGCCTTTGAGGTTGAAGAGAGGTGGTTTTAATTTCTTACAATTAATAACTATGTAGAGCTTCATTCAACGCACAAACCTTCTTTTTTTGAGAAGTTGTCTCAATCAGAATTCTTTTGGACAGAGAGTCTTTTCAACCTCATTCATGCGTGGAAATGTGTGTTGTCGGATATAATTAAAATAACTGTATTGGATAATAATTATACAGAATACATATATCAAAACAAAAAACAAAAATCCATGTAATGACTTTTGAACCACATGTCTCGTAACTGCCTTCTTCCTTCAAAATCTAGCACAGACCTACACCACCTTGTGATAATTGATTAACAACAAAAAGGATTCAAATTCATTTGCCTTACATACATTTGCTTGCATATATATATATATAGATATAGATATATCACGTAGCGCTACTTTGCGCTATAAGCATGTCGTTCCTACTACACAAGTGCTAAAATACAAATACAAATAAGAATCTACCCAAAATCATTGCCAAGAGATTTTTTTTATTATTATAAATTAATGAATGCTAATTCACCTTATCTCAGAGAAGATACTTTTTTTACTTGATGAACGACTTCACATAGGTGGAGTATTTATATAAATTCTTGAGATATTTTGTATGCTCTTCATTAATTTTGAAAAAAATATTTATGTCCAGAGAAAATTCCTCAAATCCACAATTAGGTGTTCAAAATATTATTTAAACATAGTCACGGCATAAATAAATTTCTTAGTAGTGCCTGTAGAAGCCATACATCAGTGTGATGTGATTTTTAGAATCGGTTTTGGTCTCAAATTCAATTTTTTAAAGGTTTTGGTTTCGTAGTTAAGCTCAAAATCAATGGATTTTTTCCCCCTTTTGATCTTTACTTTGTCTCGATCCCTCAAAGTCTTGGTCTTGGAAACGGTTGTTTTAATTACAATATTAAAATATATGTAGTATAGGGTAAACAATGGACTTTTTTTGACCGGACATGTCCTCTTTTTTATCAACAAGTAGCTGGGTACATTTATATAAATTCACGAAATGTCTGGGACTTTTCAGTTAAAAGGAAAATACAAAAAAAAAAAAAATCAAATTATCTCATTAAACCTAAAAGTTATTAATATTTTAATTATGAAAAGGTATAGGAGATACATTTCCATTAACATGAAGGGGTCTTATTATTCAGATTTATTTGTATGTCATTTTGAGAAAGGAAAAAGTTTATAAACTTACATATATATATATATGTATGTACGAACACGAAGGTAAATGAAGATATTAGTGACATGGTTAAAGGGTATTATTTTAGTTACCCTTCTTGCTTTTTATCTTGGAGTCTTCATTTTCTTTTCTTTTTTGGCACGCTCTTAATGAAGGAATTTGTATACATACATATAAGTTTGATTAGTATTGATGATTGACTACAAACGCCTTTAGACAGAAGAGTAAAATATCTAGAGTTAATTGCTTTTTTTCTCCAAAAGTGCCTTCCCTCTTGCCGGAAATGAATATAATTTATTTATCAAACTTGGAGTAGGTATTAGGTAGACTTGTATATATATATATATAATGTATATGTATTTCGTTAGTATAGCACAATTACTGTGATAAATCAATCGTTAATGAGAATCGTTATATAACAAGTCAAAAATATTTGGCTTTTTCATTTAATGAAATGAAATTTGCATATTGAATGTTGTAGAGAGGGGGGGGGGAAGTTCATAAATAAAGGCTTTATGTATCTAAAACCCTTTTGAAAGATTTAAACTTGTGTACATATGTGTGTGTGTGTGTGTATGTATGTATGTACACAAAACATAACCCTAAAATATATTTACTATAGTATGATTTACTTTTATAATTATGGGGTAGACATGAAGGCCCTGGACCTCCCTGAGTTTCTATTTGTAATAACCTCATTCTTTACGGAAGAAAAAAAAATATCCCAAAAATTTAAATAATAGGTACTTTAGTTATGTATGTACAATAAATATGGGTTTAAAAAAATAAATAAGAAATCTGGATAAAAGATGAATAAACATATTTCATGTTTTGGTGTCCTAGATTCAAAATCATACTTGGATAGCTTCTGAGGGATTTGATTCATGCCCCTCTGCTCTTTCAAATATTATATTTACATACAAAATTATACTTTCCTATCACAACTCTTATTTACACACGTATCTTTTATTGTTTTTCAAGACACCTCGACTACTATCTCCAGGTTCGGGGATATCATCGCGCTATGCTTGGTCCGGAATGGCCAACAGTCCGGATCGGGTATTAACAACAACGACGACGACAACGAATACGAGTAATAGTGAAAGCCGAGATGATGATTCGGGTCTAGGATCCTCAGACTCTCAATCACAAATCATTCGACACATTGATAGAAACATTCTATCCTGTCAAATCTGCCTTCATCGCTATAGGGATCCCAAGGTACGTATCTGCTTGGGTTTTTTTTTTTTTTTTTTTTGCTAAAACTATGTATGGAAATAAGTAAATTAGGGTCATATGTACATTCAAAAGGAATTTTTGGATATGCTCAGCAAAATATTATGTACTTTTACAGACAAACTTTTTAAGTATGCATATGTAACTAATGAGGCGAAATTCTTTCCATATTGAGAAATTTGTTCATGAGATTTTTTTTTTTTTTTTTGTAATTAAATAATATATATTTGTGCAAAAGAAGAAGTCAGGTGTGTAAATTCCAACTTAAAAATCAAGCAACTCGTTTTATACAACTGTAATATATAATTTCTAAATATGTTAAGAGATGTCTCTTTCTACGACAACTTGGTACATTGTATGTGGCCTCTAAGTAAATAGTTTCATATATATATATATATATATACGAAAGGATTCCATGTTGACAAATCTCTGGATTATACTTTATTTAATTACTTTAATGAAAAAAAAATATATATTTATTTTTCCAAATAATGATATGTTTTATAATACTTTATAGGTTCTTCCTTGTCTTCATACCTTCTGTGTCAGTTGCCTTGTGAACTACATTCCTCCTGAGAGTTTGACTATAACATGTCCTCTTTGTGGCCAACAATCCATAGTGCCTCAGAAAGGGGTAAGAGATCAAATACCTACTGTACATACATACATAATATTTACAATTATTCACCTTGAAGTAAAGGATAAAATAAATATGTAGTTATCTTGGAATAGAAATAAGGATTGATCTTATATGTATGTAGGTGGTACCTATATATGTACAATATAGCCATGCAGCCTCGGGTGAGGGGAGAAATATGGTCAAATTAGAAGTCATAAATTATAATTTATTTAAATATGAACATATTTACTCCTTTTACCCGCTTACAAGGAGGGAAAAAATCAAATTCCGTGTTGTATTACGACAATCCCCAGGAAGTCGTCGAAAAATATAGTTGCATATATGTACATAGAATGAAATTCATCTGTATCATGTATCACAACATCATTACATATGTATTTAGGTTGGTACATACACTTGCATTGGGTCCTAACCTGTGTAGGTTGGCATACGTAGTTATATTGATGATGATGATGCAATTAAAGTCTAATTGCATTTCTTACATCAAAATAAAAGGGATTGTTTTACCTGCATCATCCAAGTTTTTCTACTAATTAATTATAATCATATTATTACATACATACATACCTACTACATATTCACTACCTTATTGAAAAAATAAAAAATATATACATATATGTGTGCGTAATTATATACATATATTAAAAAGAAAAACCGCGGAGTCTTATGTAATTTTTAACAAAATCTAGGGTATTTTTCATGCACGTCTTCATAATCTTTAGTCTTGAAGTGTACATAGTACATATCAGTGACTCATGGAGAGTCATATATACATATATATATCCTTATATTATTATTAATTATATATATGGATAACATTTGCCCCTGTATTTCCTCTTTTCATCATGTGATCAAAGAAATCGTAGATGAAAGTTTAAGTGCAAAAGAAAGGGATTCAAAGACGAATCCATTTCATTAGCTTCGTGTTTATGAGTAAAGAAAAGTAATAATCCGGGATATCCTTGGTCACTCTCCTCAAATCTATATTTGAATAATACTGCACTACTAAAGATATAAGGTGTTCGTTCTCTCTTTCATTGTATGCAGTAAGTGCATAATATGTATGTACATTCCACATATCTACATATAACATGCACCACTTAATTTTGTCTGATCATTTCTAGTTATTTATATATGTATATACATATATAAGGAGACATACATATGATCAGGATAAAAAAGAAAGAGTAAAAAGGAATTGAAACGTGACTTATCGAATTTGCACTTATATATTATGTATATTCATAAATATATGTATCAGAGTGTATTGAGGGATTTATATGTACATACATACTTAAAATAGTTGGACACATGTGTTTACAAAGTCCATTTCTCATTTATAGGCATCACGTACTCTCTGTCTATGTCCAAATTGTTTTCTTTTTTCCTTATATTCATTTATTTATTTATTGAATATAACAAACAAGGCTCTTGTTTATTATTACACTCCTAGTGTGTAATTCTAATGGACGATTTAATTAATACTCTAATATCATTATTGCCTTTTTCCAATCTATACAACCTTTATATGTATACATATATACATTGAATAAGATTAAAATGTTTACTTTCCATTGTAGTAATTAAATAAAGACAGAGCCCAATGAATGGATCCGTCTCATCCTTATGAGTAATAATAATAATAAGGAACAATGTTCCTTGGAGGTTGAGGCTTCACTAATGAGAAAAAATATATGGTATGCTAATGTATGTACATACAAATGTATGTATGTATGTATTCAAAGTGCGTGTCATGGGGAGGGGGGGAGGTAAAATAAATGATTACATATGATTTTGGTTATGTATGTAATCATATTGCGGTGAGGAGTAGTGTATCCTTGGTCTCCTCTCTTAATGACCCTTGCATGATAAAACCATTAGGGCTATTAAACGTCTTTTTTTCTTTTTTCTTTTTATTTTTTAAAAAAGGCTTTAAGTAATGTTTCATTGATTACATATTATTATTACTATTACTATCATTATTGGGAATGAATTGACAATGATGAACAATGGGAAACGACTTTTGACACCACATAGATGTACATACATTCATATTAGAGCGTTATATTGAATCCAAGTGTATGTATGTAAATATGAATTAGATTCCAATATAATTTGAAATGATTAGAAGAAGCATTAGACGTCTAAGTAAGTAAGTAAGGAATGAATGAATGAAGTATCCCCTTGTCTTTCTCTACAGACAATTATGTATACGTTCAAAAGCACCTATAATTATTGCACAATAAACTATGAACATCTTTAACAAAGATGGAAGAGGAGCCAAAGGCAAAAACGGACATATCTATGTACATAATATACATATACCTAGTTATGGGCTCAACTTACTTGCCTCTTTATGTGTATACCTACCTATCTACCTATGTAAAGGGAATGATGTAATGTGAGATATTCATAAAAAAAAAAAAAAGTACACTCACTCACTCCCTCATTCACTCACCTCCTTTTAAAAGTGTCATTCTTTAAAGGAACTTAGTGAAACTCTATAGTCTAACTATTCTTGGAATACAAGCATAGATGTATGAACATTTTATTCCTTTCTTTAAGTATCTTAGATCTATGTAAGTCCTCAAGAGAGTTTGAAAAGACATTGAGTTGTTACCATGTTTACTATGCTAATGACTTGATTGCAGCTTATTTATTTTGTTGATCCAACTGCTGACAGCCTTAGTCCACTAATAAATATATATATATTTGCTCAAATTCACCATCATTTATGGTCGAATTATTCGACTAGATAAATAATGAAATCTTGATATTTTGCAAGTAGAAATGTCTTTGTGTTTTTATAGGTACCTCATCACATTATGGGTATATAGCTACCCACATAAATGTAAAATTATTTATGGATGGCTCAAAGGCAAAAAAAGTGCAATTTTGGGCCTATGGTAATGCAGGGAAACAATGGACCTCACAAATATATGTATATATTTATGCACATATTATATTTAAAATCCTTCCTATGTTACTATGTACATACATAATATAAATTAAATTCCAAGGGACTGCATCTTAAAAGGATAAAAACTTTAATAGGGGAAATTAAATTTTACACATTGAATGAGACAATAGATCCAGGGGAAAATATAAAGGACATAAAAATAATGATGTTCTAGCTAGTAACTTAAAAATTCATTTATTTATTAATTTTTTTTTTTAGTTGACTACGTTCCTAAAAGTGTTTCTACATACTCTACAAAGTCCACCAGAAAAAGATTTAGAGACTCTTCCAATAAGCAATTATTGAAGAAATCATACACTTTCACAATTTCTCTAATCATATGATTTTTGGCGTAAAGATTATATGTACAAATACAATTCCCATCATGGATTTATCACAAAAACAGAGCATACATTGATATATGTATGTAAGAATAATTGAGCCATTCACCTTAAATTATACCAAATACAGCTTTTGAGTATCAGAAAAAAGTGCATTTGAAATGCATTCTTAACAAATTTATTTGATTTTTGAAAGTAAGCTCTCAAAATAGGGCAAGGAGTAGAAGGGAACTATAAATAATTTTTTTGTAGAATCACTTAGTATTGTTCAATTTAGCTCACCTTTGCTATGTGGCTTTACATATAGGTAACTTAAATTATAAAGTAGCCATGGATCATGTAAAACATATTGCTTTTATATGACATTGCCAAAAAATAAAAATAACTTGTCCTGATTCATTTGGTTTGTGGAACCTTTTAAAGTTTGTTTGACTGCCTTGACATTTGTTTTGTAGTCGTAGTTCATCACAAAATTTGTTTTATTAACTACATATTATGTATATGTAGAAAAAAGAGCTTCTTTAAATAGCGTAAATGTTTGTCTGGTAAGAGACATATTATTAACGCTTGTAGTTCTTAATAGATATACATGTATATGTTCATTCATAATGAGGGAAATAACTCGACTTAACGTGTATATTATATATAAGATTTAAAATAATAAAGATTGATTTAAGTAATCCAAACTTTCACTCTCTTTCTCTCAGAATCTCTTTGATGAAGGAGAGGGAATGTTTTAGAGTCATATAAATTAGTAGAATAGCATATTTCCATTTCTTTTTTGAAGATGTACTTATGTACGTGTATATATATATACTACAATCCAACTCAGAGGTCAATTCCCAAAAAATAATCATACAAAAATATCTATAAAGGGGCCATCCTTGTAAATTTTCATTCTATGATGAAATCCATCCTTTTAAAAAGATTATAAATTGCCTAGTACTACCTGCATATAATGTGCATTTATTCCAGGAGAGTTCCATCCATGTAGTTATTTTGTTATAACTCTACATATGTATGAGGGAAAAGTGAATTGGGTTCCAATAAAAAAAATCCATTTATTGGAGTGAAAAATGCACACAACTAAATTACACCTCTCATAAATCATAGCCAGAAAAAAAAAACGTGTTTGAAGCGTTATAATAATACATTGACATTTCCTCACATTGTTTTTTTTGTTTTGTTTTTTTTTTCATTTCAAAATATTGAAAAATGAAAAGTATTTTGCATATTGTATTCTTGTCAATCAATTTCTAATGTGATTGATTTGAGACTTTTATTTGATTAAGAGTGCAACTCTGTGGATAAAATACACATAAATATATATGTTAGGATTCAATTAATCGGTGAATTAACTAAATTGGTCGATTTGAGGTAAATTTTTACTGAAAAATTTGATTTTGAAGTTATTGGTTACATGATGGATGTTTTATTTCACTATAATCAAGATTATATATTATTAAATTTTTAAAAAAATCAATATTTTTTTCCTACTAAAAAAGTATATTAAAAGTATTTAATTTTGTTACTATTGATAACCAAAACGTTATTTCTGTAACTTCTTACACCCTATATTAATATTGTTGATCCTCATATATGTAAGTTATGTAATTTAAAGTAGAATGTGGCATCACTTTTAACTGTCATTTATGATTAACAAACTAAAAACTAGCATAAAACTATATGTGTGTCCTCACTGGTCATCAATAAAATAAATTTGAATCCACAATTGAATAATTCTACGACGTAATTTCTCAAAATTTTGCTAAATGAGTCATTTTTTTTTGTATAGAGTGATGAGGAAAATGATGCAGTCGTCCTATTTGGTCTTTATTGTAACTATTTTTACTATGATCTCAAAGGTTAATTGAAAAAAAAATAATCGCCTGATTATTTGCATTTTTAACCCTCAAATAATAACACTGGTCAAAAGTCAAATATCCTAAGGGGTATAAATATAATAAAAGTTATTCAGTTTTCTACGCTGATTTCTAATTTGTAATTTTTTTTTTCAAGAGTCTGACGATTTTAGAGAAATCGAATCCTACTTTTTTTAGCTTTTTGGGCCCATTTTCCAACTTCAACTTCAATTTAAGCCTAGAAGGATACTCATTTTGTGCATTAAAATATGTTAATTCGCTAGTGTTTATAATGCAGATTCCATTTCCAGTCTAAAGGGACTCCTGGGGGCATAGTCGGCAGGAGTAGACCTAAAAGTCGGCCAAATCCTTTGTACTTAAATAATTCATTGAATATTACATGACATAGATTAATAAGGAATGCATTCAAGAGCTGAGACCCACAGCTTTCATACGAGATGTCAAGCGCTCGATAAGAATTCTTAATTAAGGAGAAATCGTCCATCTAAATGTGTAAATTTTCATTCAATTTCTATATAAAATTCACTAGAAATTAAAGACTTACAGTTTAGCTACTAAAGTAGTCTTTTGAAAAAAAAAATAGAAGAAAGGTTTCACGAAAAAAGAAGATACATTGGGAATGATGGATAATTGTTATGGACTTTATTTATCAACAAGTATGAGTTTCCTCATATTAACATATATAATACTCGCATATATGTGATATAATTGATGATTTTATCCATAACTTATATTAAAAACTTTCAAGAGATTTATTAAGTTAAAATAAATTAAGGAAGTTTATTTTAAAAAGTTGAGAAAACAACACAGGGCTAGGTAATATGTTCAAAGGCATACAACTTTAAACTGTATTCTTAAAAGAAAATAACGAAATTGTTTCTTGTTAAAAAAGAAAGAACATTTATGTTGAAAAAAATTTAATTTTGTACATTATTTGGAAACTTTACCCCTAGAAAGCATATCTACAAAAAGCAACCTTTTCTCAACCATTCAACTAATTTAAAGACTGACTTTCTTTCATCATGCTTTTTTTCTTCTGAATTGAAGGAAGATTTTCCATTTTAAAGTGATATAAATTTGTATGTAAACATCCATTCTTCAATTTTACCTAGAGAAAATATCTTTGTAACTGCCTCAATGTTTGAAAGAAATTAAAATGTATGCAAATTTATTTACTTAAGGCCCATTAAAGTATTATTATATGTACATATAATTTGGTTGATAGAAATATGTACAAGTATTAAGCCTGTCACGCTGATTTTTTCAACTTTCCCCACGCTATTTTCTTCTTATTTTTTATATTCTAGCGATCCTGTTCAAATTGTGTGACGTCACAGAGTATAAAGTTAACGTTTGAAATTTAAGTATATTACTTATAGCTATAGGCAAATTTGCAAAAAATCTAAATATTATAATTATGTCTGCATTTTCATGTTTGTTATATTAACTCATTTAGAAATTTGTCTCCAATTTCAAATATAGTATTTTATTCTGATGCTCTGTTTGAATCAAACTGTAGGCAGCAACTATTGCATCAACAAAATATCAACATACAAGAAGGGGTATTAGATTATGCCCCATTGGTCTTGGAAATTACTTCATTTAGAATCATCAAAATTATAAATGTGCCTTTTTTAGACAAATTTAAACACTTTCATATGCTTAATAAACAAATAACCGGAAATAAAATATACTTATTTAATTCAATAATATTGTGAATAAATTATGACATAAACAAAATCTGGAGTTTTAAATATTCAGATTTAAAAGGGTTATGGTCAAATTGACAAAAAGTAGGTGTTTGTTTCAATTTAAGTTATGAAATGAGCCGTTATGAAATTGCTGTCTAACTTTTCCTTTTTACAAACTTTTATTGAGACTGTTAAATGTTTTTAAGTCGAGTGAAGGTACAATTGCAAACATACTTCTTGATCACTTCAAATAATTTATTTAGGTAAGTACTTTTCCTGTAGTATGTTTATCCCTTAATCCATCACATATGGATCAAAAAAGTTTCCATGATATTGAATAAAATCCTTTTTCATTGCTTTGCAAAGCTACAAAAACTTTTTTCAAGGTTAAAACAGTCTCCCTCTTTGAAATTTGAGGCGTAAAGATTATGCCACTTACTCAGCAACATGAATAAATCCTACAATTTTTGATTTTGGGAAAAAGATAGCTCATTGGACTTTTTCATCATCGTCTTCATCCGAATCACTTTTATAATAAATATGTTTCTTAATTTCATCTTCAAAAATGTTAACATAAAGTTCATTATTCAAGTCTTGAGGAATATTCAATGTCTTATGAAATATCTTCGTTGTTTTCTTCTATATCAGTCTCATTTAAAATAAGACCTATAATTTGCTGAAGCATAGAAACAGATCATTCATCTACTTCCGATCTGAATGGATCATTCTCAACGATCCGTTTTTTTATAAGCCACTTACAATGAGTATCCGAAATAGATTCATCGTCCAATATACCACCTTATTTGTAAAAAAATTTTTTCTAGTAAATCCTGATTTTAACGAGAAGTTTTACTTTCCTTTGAGAGCTGAGTTCTTGAATGAGTGAAATTATAGAAGTTCTACAAATTTGTACTTCCAGGGATCACCATTCTTGGTTGAGTGCAATCAGCTTTTCTACCATAGGTGTTTGAGTTAATGATTCAATTGTTTTTACCTTGGTTCGGGATGACTTGGAACTTGCATCAATTCTTTTCTTGGTATGAAACCTCTGGAAAGGACAGTATTTTGCTTCAATTTTCTTTTTAAAGATAGTTCCAGCAATTCACTCTGTAAATAACTTTCCTTAAAGTGATTTGTCACAAATTATAAGGTCTTTACTTAAGGATCACTTTCAGTGGCAAGCTCTTTCCTCTTATTCCTCTTTGAGGGATCATTCGGAACATGTTGTTTGCTCACAACTCACATCTTTATTGCACGAATCACTTATGCATAGACACTTTTTCAGAATATAATTGTAATAATAATAATTAGTATTATTTATTATAATTATATGCAACTCGGATACGTCACCAAAATAAACCTTCTGTTTAGCTTGAACAGCAGGCGTTTGTCGGATGTGTTAGTGACTTATCAAACATTGGCATTTGCATCTGCAAATTATCTACATTTTTGAAATATGTGATTTTTAAATTTGGATATTTGTATCCGTATCAGAACTTGTATATCTCTTGTACATATATTCCTACAAGAGTTGAGCTTGTTTATGACTATCAACTCCATTTGATCGGGGGAGGTTTACCAGCATTTAAAAAATAACTTTTCAACACAAAATTAACGCAGGAAATTGAAAGGATTGGAGCATATCTTGTTTAAAAAATTGATATCTGAAAACTTAGAGTATATGGACCAGGGTTTCTGCTTCCAAAGATTGACATCGGACAATGTGACCGATAGGTCTTCAATTTACCGGATAAATGTTTGAAATTTCGATCAAACATTATGAATGATAATGAAATGATATCAGGGATAGATTTTTCTGTGCTTTTTCAGGGTGTTTAATATATTAACCTGTCGCCTCTAATGGGTTAATAGGCTGAAATGACATGATGAAATTGCTTATTTTGATACAATTCAAATTGTGCTTAAAGGGATATTTTCACCAGACACTGTGACCGGAGGGGGTACAAAATACTGGACATCAGCAGATTTTACCGGCCAAAGTCCAGTTTTTATGGCAAACGGAAACACTGTTATGGACTTAATCAAAGGTGACCAAATTTTGATTTCCACAAAAGAGAACACGATCAGTGTCGGTTTTATAAGGGGGAACCGGGAGGGGTATACACACTGGTGTTAGATCTGCCAATGCTAAGGTATGTCAAATTTCAGGGACGTGGCTGAAATACTCAAAGAAATTTTCTATCAAATATCTTGCTATACCCACTGATTACATATATATTAATATTTTGTATAATTTATAAAAATCTAAAAATAAATAAAAAAATTAATTTGATTCTCATCGTTAAAAAAAATGTGATTTTAGTTTTGCTTTAACTTGACTTGTACTTTTATCAATGGTCATCTTCAACTGTTTGTTACACAAAAAAAAACAGGACATATTATGTATATAGAAAAGTCCTCGGGGAGGATGTTAAAGGAGAACAGTTGGTCAATCTACTTTATTCCTTGTATTTTGCTGGTTTTTGTCTATTGTAGAGTTATATATGTCGGGGGTTAGTTTGTCCTGATACCGTACCCAACCATATATGTATATCCGATTTATAAACATTGTGCATTGACTACGATTTCCTATCTCGTTTAAAAGATAAGGGTTCCTTCCCTTAGTGGGTCAATCTCAAAATAGCAAGCAATGTAACTTCGAACTCTTCCTTCATCTTTATTCTTATTTTTTTTTTTATTGCATGTGTCATATTGTCATAAAGTATGATATATCTGATGATACTATATTCCTGCATAGCTTTTACATTCATATATGACATCAGACAATACAACATATGTGTACATTGAACATACACATAAATTCTGATAAATAAATCCTTGTTCAAATAGCAAATACACAAATATAGATGCATGCTTATCTACTATGTACATACATGTATGTAATGAAAGCAACTAATGTTTCTTTTATAATGGTACTATGTTCTTAGATTGAGAGAGAAGAAGGGGAAGTAAAGAGCCCTCATTACTCTTATCAATCTTTATTCCCATTCTCTTTACACTTAATTTCATCCATTTTATGTTCAATGTAAGTATTTTATATGCATCAAATTGTATATATTTTAAATTTACCACTGATCTTGTACATCTTTGTGATGAGGATAATCCCATGGCCGAAATTCCATTTTGATGTTCACTACATCTAGATATGCTCAAGGGTGTAATTTCTAATTTTTTTTTTTTTTTTGTAATAATAAAAGTGACTCATTCACAGGACGTATTATGTGTCTCATTTTACATTATCTTCTTAAATACATAAAAAGTATACATACATGAGACAATATATTAATCTGATCAAAAAAAAGACTATAAATTTATTTATAGTTTGTAATTAAAATGACACGATATATATATAAAAAATGACGTGTTCAAACGTACAAATTGCAACTTGACCCATTTGCATGTGTTGTATGATGGAAAAAAAATAAGTTGCGAGAGTCACGAAGTTGATAAATGTTCCGTATAATATTTTTTTGAAATTGTGATGAGGTTGAATGAAAAAACATTTGCATACATACCTAAAGGGGGACTAATTCATTATCATTTTATTTTCATACAATATGTGCTAAGGCATTTGAACCAAAGGAAAAAACAAAGGATTCATAGAGTATGCAATTTAAATTAATTTCCTTTTTCTTTTTTCATATAAATGTTAATATTATATATATTATTCCTAATTTTTAATATGCCATTAATATATATTATCAGAAACCAATAATAATAATAATATATTAAGGACAATTTGGGCATATTTAGTATCTAGCTGAACTCGTCAATGCATACTTATATTTTTACATGCCTCAATAAATGTGTGATAAATAATTAACAATAGCCACTGATTTGTTTGTTTGAGCCAAGGCATTTTAGCAACTTTTTTATTTGATAATAGAAATTTCTATCTGTTTAGCCGTGATTCCCTGTTTAAAAAAAAAAAAAAAAAAAAAACATGGATCATGTTTTTTAATCTTGAGACCTCATTTTTGAAGCTAGTCACCTCAAAGTTCATACAAGGGCCTTAATCCTATTTGGCCAAGATTTTAGTACAAAATATGAATATATGTACAGACGCCATGATACGTTGAGCAAGAAAAAAAAATCAGCATAATTCATCCAGTAGTTTAGGATTATATACCTAAATAGCAGATAGGTATAAGTCTACAAATACAAGTATATATAAGATAAACATGAAAACATGTTTAAAAAACAACAACAGGGCAAACCGAGATATTAATTTGTCAATTATCTTGAAATTACTATTTGAATGCTACTTGATAAACTAAATTTTCATTTTATCCTCATTCTTATATTGCTTGAACTGTTTGTATAACAGACTACCAAAAACGATTCTTGCTTTTTTTTTAAAAAAAATGTAAATGTAGTTCTTTTTTGCATTTCATGATTTAAATAATTATTTTCTGGAGTTTGTAGGCATGAACAGATGTTACTCTACAAAATTACTTGACTATTAATTCATACCTACAAAGGTTTTTGTGAATGAAAATTGTAAAGTCCCCCTTTATATTTATATATTCCTTGGCAAAGCTATAAAACAAAGTGCCAAAACGTGTGTCTATTACCTTAGTTACTTTTTTTCCCACAAGATGTCGCCTTTGATGGACATAAATAAATATATATATATATTTATTTTTCCTTTGCAGAACTCATTTTGTTTTAATTTAAGTTACAGGGTATATTTATGAAGGTTTGTGTAGTTAATTATAGAGGGATTCAAGGTATGCATAGCGCCCCCTAGCAGACAAAAATTCTTTTCTTGGCCAAGTAAATTTGTGCAAAAATTGAACACTCCTTTACTTACTTTATGATTTTATAAATCATAACTTTGATCCTAGTTTGAGGTGCTACCCAAGAGCATAGTCAATAGTCGTTATTGGCCTTGTAGTTTGTTGAATAATAAGACTAGAGGTATGTTTGCGCCATCTTGCGACTATTATGAAATTTTTGTGAGTTCGCTCATGCCCTATTAGCTTATTAATGCTAAATGTACATAAGATGCATTTAAATGAATGAAATGTCTTACTTATTTAAACAGAGATTGTTTTAGTTTATTCCAACCCATTTAGATGAGAAAAAATAAACAAGAGAGTTGAAACAATGAAGCAAAAATAATAAACAAGAAACTACCGCAGTAAAATGTGAGAATAAGGGAAGAAAATAAATTCTTTAAAATGTTGCAATATAATTTTAAAGTTTTTTTTTTTTTTTCACTTTATTTTATTGCCAATTTATTTAATTATATATTATGTGTACAAGTTTGGGTATATGCGTAGACACTTGTACACCTATGAAATATGTGAATATCACCTTTTTATTTACAAAGGAGTGAAATCATCCTATAGCATCATCCTCTTCAATGTTTGGCAGTATTTATTTTATATTCATATGAGTATATCAAGTTTTTTGAGCATTATTCTGCATTTGACTCCTTATCAAAAGGGTGTGTACATATATAAAAAAAGCTATTCAACTATTTGCGGAGTAGTGAAATTTTGCTCAAGGCTCCACTGCTTAGGCTTCGTTATTTTTTATATGTACATTTAAAAAGTCTAGCACATTTTTAATTGAAGTTCTAACATTAAAACTACAAATTATATACACAAAATGGTGTGGCAAATTTTAGTCTGTCAAAATAAACTGATCATGAGATATGGGAACTTTATTGAAGTTCTACTATTTTATGAAGTTGCTGTTGTGTTTATGTTTCTTCAAATGACGTCAAATAGGATATTTACAGCCGTTTTCTCCCTTTTTTATTTTCTTCAAATTATTGAGGCTTTTCCATGAATCAATTTAATCAGCTGTTTGTATTTAACACTTTTAAATTTTTGAAAATAAAGTGAGGTAAAGTTTTTTATTATTATTATTATAAGTAGTGGTACATTAAAACCGGTACATCAATGCTATCACAAAATTTGGCCCATATTTTATAATTGTGATGGCACAAGACGTTTGAAAATGTCCAATATTGACTCAAATAATGGCTATTTTTGTATACTGACTGTGGCGATATCATGCTAATAATTAATTATTATTAATTGTACTCTCTTGATGCATTCTATCAGAAAAGAACAATATACAGTTGGAAAAAAAATAAAGTAATGTATGATATGAAGCAAACGAACAAATAGGGAGATGAGGGGTAAAAAGAGATATAAAGTGTTCATACATATACTAATATGACTAAACATCTGCACCCATCCCTTTTTTCAATTTTCATTACTACATATTTCAAATAACCTTCATAATACTGCAGTAGTGAAACTTATGTATGTATCTCTTTTTGTAGATTTATAGTTCTATGATGTATTTTATGAGAAGAAATTGAGTGTATGACTCTTTGAGGTACTTTTTTAATTGATTCACTCGTGTACTCGTCATATCACATGACATATGGGTGTATCATGGCTTGTATATACAATATGGTATTTTGTTCTATATAGATATTTGCACTTACTTCGTCTTATTATTCGTTTATAATATCCGCTACTTTAAATAATGAGACAATACAAAAAAAATAGTTTTTTATAATATTTGATTTTATGTCAACTATCACGAAAATGACAATGAAAAACTAAATTTTTTGCTTCTGTAGACTATATATTAATTGGGTTGTTAAAGATTTAAGCTCATTTTTCAACTTGAAAACTTTTCTAAATATGTCAAATTTTGTGGTAACTAAGCAGCATTTGCAGGACGGTTTATGTTTCTGCCTTAATTGGAAAAAAAGTGCAGATGAAGCGCATCGAATGTTTGTAGAAGTTTATGGTGATTACTCGATGAAGATCAAACGCAAGAAGAACTTGCAAAATCATTGAGAGCTACGCAACAAGCCGTTTCCCTGCAATTTAAGTCCATGAGTATTATTCATAAGGAAGGCAATTGTGTGTCTTATGAACTGAAACCGAGGGACGTTGAAGTACGATTTTTCAATTGGAAGCAGCTCATTCAATGGCAACCAAGAGAGGGTTTTTTTAGATCAGGTTGTGACTGGGGATGAGAAGTAAATATAAAAAATACGATACTATGCCCGGTCAATCGTTGCCATCGACATCAACACCAACAGTGTATCCGGTGGGACCAAAAAGGCGTTGTATACTATGAGTAGGAATGTAAATCATATGCAATTCGGGCGTGTGATAAAAAAGTGGAGTTGTCTCTTCAAACAAGTCTTTTTGTTTTCCAAGCTGTTATCATTTTTCCAATATTACTGAGGGGAGAACATCTACCTGATAGTAAAGATGTCGCATGAAGGAATACATGCATTAAGTTTAATAAAGCAAATAAAATGTAAACAAAAAGGGCTCAAGTCCTCGTATAACTATTATTAGTTAAAAATATATAACTTCCTGACATTAATTTCAGTTAATTTTCTGCCTCTCATCTATGTTATTATTTATTGTTGTATATATAATGGAGAATAGCAGCTTGTAGCTCAGTAAAACGTCATGACAGCTCAAGCTGCTTCCCCCCTCGACATTCATTAAATTGTCAGGGTTGCCAGGTTGATTTTCTCTTTCTTTTTTTATAACACCCCCAAATTGCATATGATTTACATTCCTAACTATGAGCTACTACAGCCTGGCGATTTTATTACGGGCTATAGATATAGACTACAATTGATACGTTTGAGCCGCGTTGTACGAGAAAAAACGGCCGGAATACGAGGAAAGACATGATGAGAGTTATTCTTCTACATGATAACACTCAGCTTCATGTTGCAAAAGTCGGGTAAATAAGATTTGAAAATCCTGAAGTGGGATATTTTAACACACCTGCTCGGTTCACTTTTTTCGATGAAATCGAAAATTGACTCTAATTTGGATCGCCTCAAAATACGAGACTTTTTTCAAAATGGAATTCGAAAATTGCCAAAGAAGTAGGAAAAAGTAGTATTCAGTGGTACAAATGCCTTTATAGATACTTTGATTAATCTGTTACGATCAGAAATAAATGCATTTTTTTATAACAAAAACGAACCGATTTAATTTGTGCTTCATATATAGAGTAGGAATCATAACTTATGCAATAAAATTGGTGATTAAAAAAAATATTAACTTTGTTTTTTAATAATGAAAAATAATGATACATTGTTAATAAGTGTATGTTATTACTAATTAAATAACTAAATAAACACTGATGAATAATTTCAAAACGTCGTTATTTTATCATTAAGACAATCCCTTTTTTTTCTATTGCGGATGTTTTGTTCACGTGTGGGATAAAAAAAAACATGTATCTACGTGTACATTAGTTATATTTCATTGTTGAACATTTCAAAATGCACACGTTTATCAAATTTTTAGATAGATTTGAAAGCTTTGTAGATGCTGACATGAAATAGAAATTCCAATGTCATATATTCTATTTATTTTACCTTATTATTTAACATTCATTGCATGGTCTTTAAGTTTACCTGTGAACTAATGAAATAATGAATTCGTTGCTATTTAAAAAGAATGTTCCGAAGACAATTACTCCTCTTTTGATTTCAAAATAGTAGTCTTTATTGATATAAAAAAAGTTAATATTTTAGCAAAATTGAAATATATAGCAACCTTCATTATTTTTCAGATACTATCTTTCAGCAACAAGTCAATATCTTTTCATCACCAGGGATTTAGATTTAATTTTAATACAAAAACATTTAAACATATTTAAATTTCAAACAATTCACTTCAAAATCGTTTATTTACATCATTTATCGTTAAAAAATAAAGTATAAATTTAAATTAGATTGTATTGAAGTACAATGGGCTTATTTCTTTGTTTGTATTGCCATAGATAAATACTTTATAAATAATCGATTTGGAAGTGTAGTGTTGTTTAAAATTAAATGATGTATAAATGTTATTGGAAATTCAAATATTTCCAGAAAAAAAAGTATTTTAAAAAAATCCCGCCCTAGATAATATGTAAACAAAAAATAATAATTAATCTATTCGCAACACTAATATTCAAATAGTCACTAAACCTTAATTCGTCCGTTTACCATAAATTAAATACATTCTTAGAAATATGTATATGTATATTGGTAACTTGAGTCGGTGCTTTGTGTGTTGTACTCCCCTCAAAAATATCCTTTATGTATCTGTGATCCCATCTCTCTCATTTCTAAAAAAAATTAAAAAATAATTTACGATTTCGTTTATATATATATATAATTAGAATTTTGAAAATATTTGCTTTTTTTTTTTTTTTAAGAAAGAAGATATTCCCCCGGGATTTGCTTAGTGTGCCACGGGGTAAAGCTTTAAAACAAAGTAGAGAAAAACAAATATTAAACAGTGAGAGATTTTCTTTTCCATGACGCATAACTTTTCCCCAAAAAATATGTCTTTTGAAGTACATATATGTATATAGTTCGGTTCGTTTTTGTGTTATAAAAATTCATTTATTTCAGAACGAAATGAATTAACAGATTAATATTCTTTTTGGGGTTGTCTTAGTAGTATATCCATTTTTAATCCCATTAATAAAAAAACCTCTCTTTGTTGCCTTTAAATGAGCTGCTCGTCTTTCAACGTCCCTCGGTTTCAGTTCATAAAACACTCAATTGCCTTCCTTGTGAATAATACCCATGGATTTAGATTGCATGGAAACGGCTTGTTGTGTAACTCTCAATGATTCTGCAAGTTAATTTTGCGTTTGACTCGGATCTTTATTGAGTGATGCCTCCAATTTTTCTTGCCTGTCTTCAACGCTCAAATCACCATTCTTGAAATGTTGAAAGCGTTTCATACATAATTTATCTGTTGAAGCACTGTCACCATAAACTTCTAAAGCATTCGATGCACTTCAGCTACACTTTTTTCCCAATTAAAGCAGAAACATAAACCCTCTCACAAATGCTGCTTAGTAACCATCAAATTTGACATATTCAACAAAGTAAAAACAAGGGTTTTTTTTGTTTGAAACTCAAATTGAATATCATTAACATAATTCTAACCTCTCGGAAAGAGCCAAAATCTGATGATACAATGAAACATTCATAACAGCAGAGCCATCTTTAGAATCTCCATATATATATATATATATAATATATTGTCTTTCCTTTGCAGAATTTACCTTTTTTAATTTGAGTAACAAGGTAAATTCATGTTATAAAGTAATTAGTGCAAAGAAACAATTGAATTTGTACAAAAATTGATCTCGTCTTTTCCTCACTTAAACCATCCTATAATTTGAAAAGCACTGACTTAAGTAATACAATGTTATTAATTTTGCTCTCTCTCTCTCTTTCCTTCATTTTTTCTAAAATATAATTACTCAAGCATGGAAATGAAAAAAAAAAATAATTTAGTCATATTTTCTATTTATAACGATAGGAATAATTATATATATGTACATATTATAGGAGGAATGAAAATTAAAATAGAAATAAAAACATGATTTCTTCTTTTTTTTTTCTAATTGATTTCATAAATTTAAAAAAAAAAAAAAAAAAGATTAATATTTATACGCATACTTATAAATACAATATATATATATATATATATATAAGTATGTAATAAACTGTTGAAGAAGAAATAGTATTATGAGAGGATTAGTTAAGCTCATGAGTCATCAAAAAGAATAAATGTGTATTTATTTTACCTAATTTTTTTTTTAAAGAGAAAAAACTTCTTTTCATTTTTTTTTTCTTTTTTTAAAGAGTGTGTGAAAATGAAAGATGAAAGGGTTTGTACTTACTTTGTTTTCCTTCCCTGATTATTTCAGTTTGTTTCTGAACACAGTAGTATGTCACTAACATAGGGGGGAAGTCAGTCATAAATGTTTAAATAAATAATACAACATGAGTGTGTATGTACAAATCATGTTAAATGTGATTCACCTCTCAAAATATATATTATACATATATATAATAAAACCCCCCTAACCTTAGCCATAAAAAGAAAGAATTGCTGGATAACATATTGAAGAAATAAAATTTGTTAAATGCTTTTTCCTTGGGTGTTGTACACAATATTTACCACAATATCTTTGTATTTACATTATTTTTGCAGAATGTCTTCTATATATAATATATATTTATATACTATCAACATAGTTAGTTATTTACAAATAGCTGTTGATTTCCTTCCTTCCTATTTCTTAAGTCTTTTATTTGTTTCTCTCTCCATGACTCAATGAATTTGTTTTTTGTTTTTTTTTCTGTAAAGAATATTACATATATATATGTATATATATATACATAGAAAATTGTCTCTACTCCCGTTTTTACTGTTCACTTCACCCAGAAAAAAATGTATATTTTGTGTGCCATCTGGCCTTAATTATACCCCTAACTATATATATTGTGTGCTTTCCTCCCCCCCCCCCTTTTTTTTTTATTCTATATATAATAATATTTGCTCTAAGTAGCTGCTGCTGCTGCTGTTTGGTTAAAGAAAACCCAGAATGGTCGAAATATCACGATTATGTTGTGGATAAGGGGGGACACTAAGTGTTTTAACTCAGCACTTAGCTTATTGCCTCAATTTGTCTTTAATGGAGGGGGGGGGCCTTCATTGTTGATTTCATTGAATTACACGAAGGACTTAAATTCATTTTGTATTTGTTGAAAATGTGAGCTTCTTTAGAACGAGCCATTCATGCTACTTCATTAAGAAGATTTGCCAAAATATCATTGTCACCATTGGGGGATTCTTTCCTTGTATATTTTAGTATTATTATTGACTGCGTCACACACTCTTTCCATGGAGCTAAATTAAATATAATTATAATGGAAGCTTCCATCAGCTCATGGAATCCGAATCATCCCTTGTTGTTACGCCATGATCATCATCATCATCATCATAGACAGTCTTGTTAACTACTTACTTAGTACTTACCCCCTCGTACTCTGATCATCAAGCACACGCCTAACTATGGTACTTTTTTCTTCTTTTTTTTCTCTCTCTCTCGCTTTTGAACTTCTCTTTTCCGAATTTTTATTTCTATGAATTTTTCGTACTTTGTAATTCGTTCCTTCGACGGACACGCATTTCATGGCAAGTAATAAAAATTATTATTTCCTAAAGAGAGTCTCTCTGTCATTCAACTACTTGAATGTATAGATAGATAGATAGATATGCAGTAAGTTAGTCACTACTCAGTCACTCATTACTGTGGAAATAGCAGCCTGTGTCTATGATGTTGTAGTATATGTATATGTATCTATGAGCAACGCAACATGAGTGTTGGGATGGAGTGAAAGAGGGAAATCATATTTGGTTATGGAGGAAGTTGAAGGTAAGGGGATGATGGATCCTATTTATAAAATAATGAATATTTTGTGTTTGTGTGTTGAAAAATGAGGGCGTTTATTTTGGGAATTGACCTTTTTGAGAGTGAATGAAGAAGCATTTAATTGTAATCATATTTATTGGACCATTACACACATTCCAATTAAAGATCATGTTCACTTCATGTAGTCCTTACATTTATCCAGGGATATTCAAATAATTACTTGTATCATGATTCTCTTTGATTAATTAATTATTTAATAATGATAATGGGGACCCTTGAGGGGTAACAACGGATTGATTTTAACATTATCATACATTTGTGTATTTCCATACGAAAAAGCAGTTCAGATCCTTTTTCCAAGTGTCATAAGTTGTCTTTTCTAATTAGTTTTTTGTATGTTTTATTTGTTCATTAAAAGTAATATGTATACAACAACAACAACAACAACATACGCGGTGTCAGCTGCTGACAAATAGACAAAAAAGTCTTAAAGTCAATTTCTTATTTTGCCGTATGGCCTTTTAGAGTTTATAGATAGTAGTAATTAAGGATGGAAGGAAGGAAAGCATTCATATATGTATAGAGTAGATTGATTACCTTCCTATGTGTATATTATGCATATTATAGTGTATAATTAATTAATTAAGAATGTGAGGTCTTAGAACAAAGAAACTTTTGTATTGCTTGCATATCTATCTATATACATAAATGTGATAGTATGACATATATATATATATATATACTAATAAAATATTTACAATACTATCCTACTCGCCATCGTAATTGTTCATTTCCTTCAATCAAGGGAAATATCTAATCACAAACATACTATAATATGTATGTACGCTCTTCATAGCAAAGTTGTTGATGGACGGGAGAGTACGTTTGATTGGAAGGGGGGAGGAAGGTGAATTGAAGACTACTCACGGAGGAGAAGGAGGATGTCTTGCCAAGTATTGATGATGATTACAATAATACCGGCCAATTATGATTATCAACGCATTGAGTGATACATAGAACTAAGTAAATAGGAACTACAATTTTAAAGGAGAATATGATGCGCAGTATCAATGGCTTTAATATGTGAAAAATGATTAGGATTAACTGTTCGCCACAACCTAATAAACTGTGTATGTATTCTGCATGCATGCTTACTTACTTACTTACTTACTTACTGTGTGGTTAGGAATGTAGGGTAAATTCTCTTTCTCTCTCTCTCGTGAATTCCAAACTCATCCATCAACAAGAGTCGAAAACCACAGAATAATAGAGCATTTTTTTTTCTTCAAAAAATGTATGTATTATTGTCAAAATAATGAAGTCCGGTCTATATGTATATACTACCTTGTTCTCATTTTCATGTGAATTTGTAATAAATAAAAATAAAAATAATAATAATCCATAGATTAATTAGTATGTACTATCCGAGTCATTTATTTCCTTAGTTAGTCAAGCATGTCCAAGATGGAAAACGCATTAATTTATTTTTATGTTTTTTTTCTTTCTTTCTTTTCCTTTTCTAACTACTGCTTCTACTTATTATTATTATTACTAGGTTTGTAGAAGATGTTTCTAATTAATTATTTTTTTCAAAGAGTAAAAATAAGGCCTTACTTTCCAAAGAGAGAGAGAGATTTTAATGAAATGGCTTAAAACAACAATCTTTATATTTATTTTTAATTATTAGTATAAATATGAGAGGGAGGATGGTTATACATACTGGAATACTGCTTTTTCTGAAAGAGCGAAGGAAACTCGATCTCCATGATTTCCAACTGACACGCTCATGATCCCATTGCATATACATACAATAGGTACATTTATACCTTTAAAAATGTACGAATTTGAAAGGAAGGAAGGAAAGAGAGAAATAAAGAAATATATAAAGAGGAGATTATACAACGTTGATCAAATTTCCACATAGGTTTTTTGTATTATTATTATTATTTTTTTGTTCTAGAATTCAATCCGATTATTTGAAGGCAAGAAGCAAGAGAGCTTGTAGCTACTGCACTGTCTCTGGGAATTACACATTTATACATTGTTAGTTAGTAAGTTAGATAGATAGATAGATGGATATAGCATTGTATGTATATTGTATGTAGAATATAGATCCTTAACGGTTTTACACACTGGATTTATACATACAATTGTATAATATTTAGGTATTTTTTGTTTTTGTTTTTTAAAGACAAAGAGAATGACAAAACTCCATTGACAAATCCTCATTTCCTTTGATCCCTTCCTCATCAAATTGTGAATCGTGATGAAGATGAAGGTGAAAGGAAGGGTTGATTTGAATGAATTAGGTATTAATGATCAAGTATCTATGCATTATAATTTATATAAGTAACATACCTACTGCATATTATAAGTGACTAAATAACAAGACATAAATCAGTGTCTTTGACTCCACATACATACATACATACGTATTACGTACCTATAGAGATGCATATATTACACTAATAATAATAATAATACTCGTATAAAAGATACTTATGTATGTACGTACATACATACATATATACATACGTCGTGAACTCTCTCACTTTGCACCGTGAAAGCATTTGACTCTTCAAACTGCTCAAATTAAATTTGAAAAATAAAATAATTAAAAATTATCCAATATAAAAAATGTTAAAAAATAATGTTTCTATAAATAAAATAGAAATATAATATTCAATACACAACTTTTTTTACAAGACCGACCACGAAGTTCCCTCATTATTAATATTACATATATTAATATTACTCCATGTCATCTAATATCATGCTTTTAACTGATACCAACTGATGAAATCAATGATAAATATAAATATATATATATATATATATACCTGATATGATTTATATTCATTCACTGTATTACATACATTATTGAAGAATCATTCTTTGTAAAATGCTATTTTATTTTATTTTATTTTATACTACCTACCGACTTCTTGTTATCCGTCTTTTTTTCTTCTTCTTCGTTTTTTTCAAGCCATTCAAACGTTATAAGTAGATTTTAGTACAATCTATAGAAATTACTATAGAAACTTTTAGCAGACGACTGACTGTCTTTCAATGTACATATGTTCAACCACAGCTACATATGAACTATAAATGTAGAATATATGTTTCAGAGTCTGTGAATCCCAGAAAGAGTCAAGCTACTACGTTTAATTCAAAGTTTTCTCCCTTTTTATTTGGTCGAATGACCTCTCATTGTTTAATCGTGCAGATCATTGTAGTTGCTGTTGCAGCATTGGATTCTGACTTTATTCATCTAATAATATTAATAGTATAAATAACCCCTACACAAATCCAATCTTTTGTTTCTATTCCTTGATATACTTACTTACTTACATAAATTCAACTTACTCTTCTTTTCGCAATTAGTTGTGCATTCTATGATGTACAAAGTATGTCTGTAATTGACTTATTAGATTTGTTGATTACATACATAAGTAAGCACATAATTGTGTAAAGGAGCTTCCATGATGGAAGCATATTTAATATACATACATACATACATATTTATAGACTCCTCCTGATTTTCTCTAATAGCATCTCATAAATCAGTAGACAAGGAGAGGAGAGAAGTCTTGATTTGATTTGTACATATATGTGTACATACATATGCTAAGAACAAGAGCACATGATTGTAATTGATATCCCCTAATGGATGCCTCCTTGATTTCAGATTAAAGCTCTACAGCCAAACTATTTCATCAGTCATTTAATTGAAGTCCTTCAATCTGATCGAGAAGATCCCACAACGGCGGACTCTTGCACTGTTTCAAGCTATGACTCTGAGGAAATGAATACAGAAAATGAAGTAGACTATAATTTCCGAGACGTCGTAGACTACGAGAATAATCGAGTGCTCTATTGTTCAAGTCATTCGGGTAAGGTTTGAGTATGTTTTTTTTTTTTTTTTTCATATTATTCTAAAGGCTATTTATATACACACATTAAAATATTATATTGGTTGTTATAATTAGGAATGTAAATAATATGCAAATGGGGTGTGTAAAATTAAAAAAAAGAGAAAATCAACCTAATAACTTTGACAACTTGATTAATGTTGAAAGTGAAGCAGCTTGAGCTGTCATGACGTCTTACCGAGTTACAAGCTGCTACTCTCCTTTATATATACAAATGAAGACATCAATAATAAATAATAACATTACGTATGTATACCATAGATGAGAGGCAGAAAATTATATATTTTTAACTAATAATAATTATTACGAGGACCTGAGCCCTTTTTGATTACATTTTATTTGCTTTATTAACCTTAATGCATGTATTCCTTCATGCAAGATCTATACTATCAGGTAGATGTTCTTCCTTAAGTAATAAAGGAAAAATGATAACAGCTTTGGCAAACAAAAAGTACTGTTAAAAGTGCCAACCCCAAGAAATCTCGCACGCGGCATTTTGCATATTATTTACATTCCTAGTTATATACTAATTGTACATAATATTTAAAGTCTCCTTCTTCTTCTTTTGCAACGGATGTTGTTGATTTCGAAAAAGGAGATGAGAGCAGATGATGATGATGAGGGCCGAACAGTTGGTTCATCTCACCATGATTGTGTTTGAATGCCATCCATGTTTTTTTAAGGAATTTAAATAACATATAATATTTTATTATTATTATTATTATTATTTGTATTAAATATGGCGTTTATCATCATGACATGGAATATTATTATCTATTGACCTGGCAAGTCTTGAAATGCGTGCTTTTATCTGTATGATACTCAAATATATATAATGTAATGGTAGATATACAATGAATCATGTATATTATTACTACTATTAAAGTAAGGTTATGAAAAGCTAGGAAAAACATGAGGTATGAATAATGATGAAGTGGATATGAATGAGTTGGGAATTAGCATTGATGGAGTTGAAAAATATCTAAAGCACTCTTTTCCTTCTCCTCACTGCATAGCATTTAGATACATACAGTAATAAATAATATGTACACCCGAGCTCACAAATGTTTTTGTGTATACTTCCTAGTCTAAATATATATATATATATATATATATATCAAATCCCATGCTCCTTGATTTCTATTTGTTTTTCACAATGTTGCTCTGTTTCATTTCATTCGATAAGGATCTTAATTTTATAGGAACTTCCTCATTTAAATTCAATGTATTTAATATTTTTTATTAAAAATAAAAACAAGAATTAATCCATGAGAATGACATATTAAAGCATATCCTTCCATGGATCTTTAATTTGAGAAAAAAAAGCTGTACGTATATATACTTTTAAATATCACATTTTGGCATATTGTTATTATGATTTTTTTTTCTGTTGAGGAGGAGCCTATGAATGCAGAATGAATAATGTGTATATAGATCAAAAAGGTTGCGTGATATTATTTTGAAAAAAACTACCGCTCATCATTATTTTTTTAAAGTTATTAATAGGGAAATTTAGCCTGAATAATTAATTAATTATGTATCCATATTTGTAAATCCTTTTGCATTAATAAATCTAATTAAAAATATTTGCATATCAGCATGATAATTTCAATGTACGTGGAGGGAAGAGTGTCTGATTAAAAATGATATTACTAGTTCTAATATATTTTTTTGTTTCAATGTAGGACAATCTCTTCGATTCTATTGTGAGGACTGCGATACTGCCATTTGTTCGAGTTGTACGGATATAAAACACAGAGAGCATTACACTATGAGAGTATCTGAGGCCGTGGAAGCAGAGAAGGAAGAGCTGAGATCCTTAGTTGACAAGGCATATACTCGAGTTCCTATCTTAAAAGAAGCCATTGCAGGAGTCAATTCTCTCTCGAATAAATTGTCGGAGAAGCATAAGGAGATTGAAAAGGAAATTGATAACGTGTTTCATCGCTTGATGAAAATGTTGGAAAATCGCAAAGGGGATCTACTTCAGTACTTACTCTATAAATGCAACGATAAGCATGAAACACTGAGTAAATTTATAATTAAATACATTGTGTATTCCCCTTATTTGAATATTAATAAACTTTTTTTTTTAAATTGTAGATCGTCAGAGAGAGGAGTTGGAATCTAATTTGGCGGATCTTTATACTTCTTGTGAATTCGTTGAAAAAGCTTTGACCCATGGGTCAGAGACTGAAGTTTTACTAGTCAAAAAACAAGTTGGAGAAAGACTTGCGGAGTATGAAACAATGAAAGTTGTATCCAATCCTTCCGAAAATTCCTACTTGAATTTCATTCATGGTCCTATTGAGCCTTTGGAGAGCTCTATTTCGGATTTTGGTCGAGTCATAACTTCATCTGCCCTTCCTTTTCAAGTCTCTGCAATGGGTGAAGGTATTAAGCACTGCGTAGTTGGTAAAACGACATGTCTTACTATTGCTTCGAGAGATTGGAGAGGGAATCCTACCTCTGGTCCAGGTGTTGAACAATTTTTATGTGAAGTGATTCCTGTCAATGTGAATAGTCCTTCAACTAGGGGATCTGAGCCCCTTCAATTAACCACAGAGTTGACAGACATGGAAGACGGTACTTATGAGCTTCTTTACACAGTTCCTTTTGAAGGACAGTACGAGCTAAGTATTCAAATGTTTGGTGTGCCAATTAAGGGAAGTCCATTCAAGGTAATTGATTAAAAGATACTTTGTAATGAGTATTTATATTCATATTTGTTTTTTACATAGGTAATTGCAGTTACGGATAATGGTTGTGATCGTTTGATATCAAAGCTTCCTCGAACCACGGGTACACGTCAACGAATTGCTAAACGGCCTTCTTCAGCAAGATCCTTTGGGAGTCAATGCTCAAGAAATAATCCCATTGATGATGACCTTTGTATGAGGGTAGGATCTCGAGGAAGAGGGAAGGGTGAATTCACTAATCCACAAGGTGTAGCTGTAACAGCCAGTGGATTCATACTCGTGGCTGATTCAAATAATCAGTGTGTACAAGCATTTGAAAGTGAAAAAGGTTTATGTCGAACTCGATTTGGCATACGAGGTCGATCTCCTGGACAGCTTCAAAGACCAACGGGTGTTGCAGTTCTTGCAAATGGGAATTATGCCATTGCGGACTACGATAATAAATGGGTGTCTATTTTTGAGCCAAATGGTAAATTTATTAACAAAATTGGGACCGGTAAACTATTAGGACCGAAAGGAATAGCAGTCAATAGTGCAGGTCAACTTGTTGTTGTCGACAACAAAGCTTCTAGTGTTTTTATATTTCAAACAAACGGAAAACTTGTTCAAAAATTTGGCTCAAGGGGATCTGAACCTGCCAAATTTGCAGGGCCTCACTTTGTTGCCATTAATTCAAAAGGTTACATTATTGTGTCAGATTTTCACAACCATTCTATTAAGGTGAGTATTCTCTCTCTCTCTCTCTTTTCAACTTTTTATATATTCTATTGAAATTCTTGCCAATCTCTCTCTATATATATATATATCTGTATTTACATTAGGTGTTCGATTGTCATGGAGACTTCCAATTTTCATTTGGATCCAACGGAGAGGGTAATGGGCAGTTTAATGCTCCTACAGGCGTGGCTGTGGACGCTCAAGATAACATCCTCGTTGCAGATTGGGGCAATTCTCGTATACAAATATTTGATTCTCAGGGCTCATTTCTATCCTTTGTTAACACACTCGCATGCCCTCTTTATGGCCCACAAGGACTCTCCATCACTCGGGAAGGACTCATTGTTGTGGCCGACTCGGGGAATCATTGTTATAAATTATACAAGTATTTGCAATAATTAATGATTTATTAATTATACTATGAGTTGTTGTTGTTTTTTTTTGGTTTTTTTGCTTTAATAAGAAATTACATGAAAGTTTTATATACCTATATATATATATATATATAAACTTTAATAACTAGCTGAGATACCAATGTAGTTCTTGGTCCATACAATAATATATATATATATATATATATACTTTGGGACGTAAAGTGTATGACGGAATCCCGTCCTTACTTGCATATCCTCCCTCTCTATTCATGAACCTCCACAAATATATATAATATTTCCCTCATCCAAAGTATTCATTCTTACATTTCTGCCAAATAGAAGTAAGAACAAATTCAATTTGTTAAAATAAATGCAACATGGACTTATATGATATGAAGATTTTTAACTTCTCCTAACTTGTCTAATTACATATTATATACCTATAAATACATGGAGACATGAAACAAACATATTCACAAGTACTCTTTTTCTCCCTCTTTCGGTTTATCTATCTATCTACATAAATAAATAATAATTAATTAATTAATCAATAGTTTAATTCCAATATAGGATATATACAACGCCCTAACATAAATATTTTTTGGCAAATGATATATTCATATTAAATACGTCATTTCTGACTCTTACAAAGTGTTAGTAAAAGCAATTATTTTTTTAAAATGATTAATTATAAATCACACACGTACATACATATTATACGTCATATAAATATATATTGAATAGTTTTTATTTACTCCATAACATGTTGTAAAATCCATTATTATTATGCTTTATTTCATTTGATTTGATTGATTTTCCTTTAGTTGTTATCTTATTATTTTTATTCTAAATGATAATTATTATTTCATTTGATTTTGTCTATTTCATATTCTTTAGCAGATTTACGTTCAGATGCTATCCTTTACACTTATTGCTTTGAACCTTGTATAAATGATTGTCATTATTATTATTATTTTGTGTTAAAGTTGCTATATATTTTTTAGAATGTATGGATATAAAATAATAAAGTATGTTTTTACATAAATAAATTGAAAAAATTGATTTGAAAAAAAAAAAAAAAAAATTCTCGGATTATATTCAGCTATAATGACTAAGTATTACTCACACATTTTCACCCGTACAGATATTATTTTGGGAGGACTTTATTTTAGTATTCTAATATTCAACGTTTATTGCCTATTTCTTAAGTCTAGTAGTAACTCTTTAAGGACATCATGTTCAGTTATTTTGAAAATGGAGAGGTTTCGTGATTTCAAAAAAAAATTTTTTTTATTTCCTTTTCTTTTAGGAGGAAAGGTTGGAAGATATGATAAATAGATTACGACATGTTAAAGGAAGAACAATTCCACAGTTGACTAGCTAACAACCAGGGGGCACGACGAGCTTTTTTGTGCACTCGTAACCTCGACTCACAAAAGGGAAATGAAAAATTTGGAAAAAGAACAACTGGTAGCTACTCCTCTGTATTTTCCTTGTTGCCAACTTTTATATATTGGGCAGAGTTATTATTTAGATATACTGTACATTTATAAATTCTATCAATATTCTAATCAATCTTTGATACTTGTGTAATATTCAAATATTCAAAAAAAGGGCACGCAATCCTTGAGTAAATATATTTTTTATCTATCAAAATCATGCATAATAATAATACCCTTTACGAGTTCATAACACGTAGAGTCAGCTGCTTTAAATCAAAAAAGTCGAATGATGAAAATCAACTGAAGGGAAAATACAGTGTAGTTTTGTGTATCCCAAAAAGCTCGCCGTGGCGGTAGTTAGGACAAAATGCTTAGAGGAGGGTATTTTGTGATTCCAAAAAAAGTGGAGGAACGCTGAATTATTTTAATACCTATAAATATAAAAATATGGGGGGGGGGGGGCAACAACAATCAATATTTCTTTGCAAGGGGGATACCTCTGCTATTATCCACCCTATAACCTTATTTTGGGCCATTTTCCTTCGTCTGGGAGGAAAGGTTGCGAGATACAATAAAAATGAAGTTGTGATAAATAAGAAACATTATTTCTCCACAAAACCTACTATTTTTGTAAGATAAAAAAATTGACATGCAAGGACTCCTTCTTGAATGTTAATGATGAAGCTTGGCAAAAATATAAAAAATACCGCAACTTATATATAGCTTGGAAAATATGATACTTGAGTCAAATACGTCTATGATTTAGTTTTGCAGTGAGGGTCAAGTTATTTTGAAAGAGGATTCATTGTGTAAAAAACAACATAAAAATTGTAAAAAGGACTCTCAAATCCCAAGAGAAATATTTTATTTATAAAATAGGAACTTTTCAAAGATTATGGATCCTTCTTAATCATGGGAATAAAGGATTCGATAGGATTCTTATACAGATATTAGATATTTTAAGTGGATATATATGCATACGTATGTATTTATTGTACTATGAATATGTATAAAAAGATCCATTTTTTTATCGGATTTGATTTATGCTTTCCTCAAAGCCATTTGTATAAATGGAGGTAATATTTTACCAATTTATTGGAAACATGGGTTATACGTATGTATAAACCAATTTTCATAGGTATCCAATACTTTTTTTTTCAAGAATAAAGGTTATAATAATATCTACAAGCATTTTCTTAACCAAATAAATATCAATGCGTTTCTTGAGATGCTTAAATGCTAATTTTTGATGCTATGCCAATTATAAATTTGTACATTATATCAACATCAAGAATATCTTTTAACGCTTCAAAATATCATGAAATTTGATTCATTTCTATTAAAATGAAATAAATAATATATATGTATATGTATATAATTTAATATATCATTGCTAAAAAAAACATCATAAATCAAATATTTAGAAAGGAATAATTATAATTATAATTTGTCAATGTCAATTACATATTATGAAAGACGTAAGTTGTAGACAGCATCTCCATATTTTGTCTATTTATTTATTTATGTAAATCAATTTTATAATATGTCTCTATAAGACTCTTTGAAAAGATCCCCAAGCTGTTTGAATTCCCTTGAGACTCAATAATATTTATAAGTAGGGTTTAAAATATGGATGAAATAAGAAAAATATGTATGTAAATACAATTTATGTACATATAAATGATGAATTCATTGTGGAGCAATATAAATGCATATATGTAGCTAAATGAAAAGCAATTAACCTTTGAAACCCATCATGGATATTTTGCATTACCTCTAAGACAGTGCTGCCCAACCTTTTACGAACATGGGCCGGATTTATGAAAAAACGACGCCAGTGGGCCGGACTCACATAATAAGAAAAATAACAGTTGTAAGCTTCTGCGTTAATAACAGGAATAAGTTAAAAACTCACGCGCGGGCCGGATTCTAAGGCTTCGTGGGCCGGATCTGGCCCGGGGGCCGGACGTTGGGCAGCACTGCTCTAAGATATAATATAACTATTGTATAGGATTGGGTGGAACACTATATTTTATTTCATTATGGAATCAGGAATGTTTATATGCGTTTCCTGATTATTAAGTCATATTTTCTAGTGCATTTTTTGAATGTACTAATATCTAACGAATGATGAATAGAGAAAAAACTAGATATCAAATGAATATATATACATATATGATATAATATAACTGTGATAGATTTTCACAAATATAAAACTAAAAGCTAATAGAGATTGTTTAAATCAGGGGTGCCAAACATATGGCCCGCAGGCTGGAACCAGTTCACAAGGTGGTTCAATTAAACAACTAATTCAACCAAGTGGAAAAAAATACAAAAAAGACATGAATTAAATTTTTTAATTCCATTTAATCCATGAATTATCCTCTTGGGGACGCATGTTAGTCTTTCTTTAATTTTGTGAAATGTTTTATAAAAGTGTTGTTCAATAAATTTTTAGTTAAATTTAACAATTGTTCTTTAAATCAAAACAAAGGGAAGACATGATATTTTGGTCCGGCAGGGATCGTATGTGACCCGCGATGTGAAATGAGTTTGACAAACCTGGTTTAAATTGATAATATTCATATGAATAAATATACAATTAGATTAGCTCTTAATCTCTTGTTACGTAGAGTTTTTATCCTTTTCTTTCATGGGGGGTAAAGATCCCATAAATCACATATGTTCTGTCATGCTTTTAGATTAAACTTTTCACTTGTATAGTAGTTTCAAACTAGAAGAAAATTTGACTTCATTTCTTGCTCTTAATATGAATTTCAAAGTTCAAAGTATTAATATGCGTGTATAACAGTTTCAGATTAATCGGTTATTGGACAAAGTTGCTGATTAATATTTATAGATATTTTATGTTTCTTAAATAATCCAATTTTTAAAAGTATATAAAACAAAACTAATATTTTTTTGCCAAAAAAAACCTTCAAATGATATTACTTGAATAATCAGACATTTTGAAAGCCCTACTGCCCTTAAATCATCAATACTAAATTAATCAATAAATTTTAGGAAAATTACGTATATGTAGTTAATATTCCCAAAATGATAAAGATTGGTCTTTTTTTTGAATGATTAATTAATTATTTTTTACTTGAACCTCAAAGGTTAATTTGGAAAAAGGGAAACAAAATCAGTCGATTAATCGGGGTTTTTTGCCTCAAATAATTATTGTATGACTCCTAAAATATCGGGTAAACTCAGTTCAAAACCATTAAATTAATATTATGAATGAATTTCTTATCTCTATTTGTTATACTCATACTTTGGAGTCCAAAGTTTGAGCCTTTCAATAGTTAAAATCAAGAACAATCTCATATCGTAATATTATCAATCAAACTTAACATTTTTAATTTGTCAAAACTTAATTTGAGGCAAAACATATGTACTTATTACATTCTGATACTCCAACTCCATGTCGATATTTAAGGCATACAAAGTAAAGCCGTAAAAGGGTGGTCGCTAAAATAAATTTCCATGGGATTAGAGTGCTTCAGGTTGGAAAGTACTTTCTGGGGTAGAATTGTTGAAGAATCAAAAATAAAATTTCATAGTTTATCTTCATAATATTTTATGTAAATCCTAGTACAAATATGTGAACATATCATTGATGGTAGCTTCAAACTTATTGTGTACCTTCATAGATTCAAAGACCAACTAGGAAGTAGCAAAAAGTGGTATGGACTCACTTTGTACATATTTATTTTTTCCAACAGAAACGCCGCCAAATAGAAAGGCCTTACAAAATAATTCCGTGTTTTTCAAAAGAATGTACTTACTTAATGTGATATGTAATTCCTTGTCAAATAGGTAGAGCCTAATACATCCAAAATCCCACCGATTTTTCTATAAATATCAAACTATAAACATAATAAGTCTATTCAAACAAATTACTGAAGAAATGACGGATATGTGAATGAAATATCCCTAATAGATTATTATTATTATTTAAAGACTGCCAAAAAGTAGCCAATAGAGAAGATTTATAATAACAATGACAAAATTTCCAAGGATATTGTTTGAAAACCCCTTTTCTAAATCATCGTTTAAATAGGTATAAGGGTATTTCTTCAATCCTTGAATAAGTAGAGCTTTTGCTGATAAAACGTTGTTTTTATTGATTTGATTCGCTTTATTACATATTTAGTTGAGAGACATTATTCCTTGTATGTATCTATACATGGATATTGAAAATCCTTCCAAGGCTTTCTGAACATAACCTTGTATAAAACGAATCAACAAAATTTCCCCCATTCTATATAGAAGTAGTTGACACCCTAATATCGAATCTGCAATTCATTTGTCCATATGAGTCAGGTTCTCATTTCTTTCTAATGATATTATTGTGACTATTTTTGTTCATACAAACAATTAAACATTTTTAAAATTGCTTATAAATTGTTTATTTTCAAGATTCGATCTTGTGTAATAAGGTATAAAAACCCAATTTTTAAGGGATCTTTTCCGAGAATGTATTTCGCCCTCGTGTCTCACTACATATTATTAATTAATTAATTATTATCAAAGGAAAAGTAACTCATTTTTCAGCTGCAATATTGATCGGGTTCGATTATTTTATGGCAATAATTACGTGAGGATCTGAATTTTCTTTTATTAAAAAGAAAATACCATCAGAAATAACCATAAATAACAAGGAAAAATCAAAATGGTAGCAGCTACCAGTTGTTGTTTTTCAAATGTTTATTTTCCCTTTTGAGAGTCGAGGTTGCGAGTGAACAAAAAAAACTCGTTGTGTTTGAAGATAAATGTTGTGAGTGCACAAAAAAGATTGACGTGATGGTACGAGAATTTGAAAACCGACAGCTGACAAGAAAATACGTAGAAGTATTGTTGATATTTTATGTTGTTACCTTTGTTATAACATCAACAACTGTCAATTTCCCTACTTCTTTTCGCCTTATTAGTGCTTTGAACGTTGATGGTTTACACTTGAATTAGCATTTGTCATGCTATGAAGTATTTCCTAGTATTACATATATTAAGATTACTTAATTACCACAGTTGTAATTTCGACCTTTTTTCTTTCTCGTTTTGGAAGAAAGTTTAAGAGATGCAATTAAGATTGCAAAGTCTTTAAATAATACATTGTGAAATTTCAATTTGATATCAATATCAAATAGATTTATTATTGTGAAGTATGAATTTCATATTGATTGATTCATATCATTGGGATTATTTTCATAAAACATCTTCTTCATAATAGTTTTTACAACATAATATCATATATAAAAATGAATCAATCATAGATATACATATATGTACATACATATATTGAAATAAAAACTAACGAAACATTCATAGCTGCAAGATGGCGCGTATATTTAATAGATTATAGTACGAAAAAAACAAATAAGTAAACAACACTCACATCCTACTAGAAACATGGGTATCAAGTAGCATGATTGAATAGAAATGTAAAACAGACAGGATAAGATAGGGTTTAGAAGCATAAATTCATTTTCGTGATGTCCCAATACTAATTACCTTTGAAAAATGGTTTTACTGCCTGCTACATACACAAGATGTACAAATGACATATGGAGGGCTGAATTTGCTCATTATATTCACATGTTATCCTAATTGGACGGAAACCTCACGTAGAACAAAAGGGCAAGTGCTGACGTGACCTCTTCCTTCAGTACGGAGCGAGGAGAAGAATGTCAGCCTATAAATCATAGTGAAGTGTTCCTTATTAACATAACAATTAAGTTAAGCCTTTCTATTTTAATGTGTAATCCAGAGTTTGTTCAAGTCAGTGCCCTCTTGTCCTATTTTAGATACAGACTCAAAAATATGACGCACATATTTTCCATTCCAATCCTTTTGCTCAAAAGGATTAGAGAACCAATTGGCTTAAAGCAAGGAGGGAAATTAAATAGCTCTTAGGGACTGGACAATCGTCTTCGAATTGTCTCGATACTACATAACATTCTTGCTTTCTTCCAACACTGGTTGAAATCGTTCAAAAAATTTCATTTCCATGCAAGTGTCAAGCTTTCAGAAAGAGCCATGGCACTTGAACTCTTTTGATTGAGTGGTAGAAAAGGGTTTTTTTCACTTACACACACACATTGATTTGGTTGACCAAAAAAAAAAAACAATATCAAATTATAATCATGAGATTATTTTAACAGATATGTCAGATGTTGATATTGAGCAGATATAATTCAAGTTATGGCTAAAAAGAACGTGATAGAAAATGCACAAAATACCTACCATAGAGATTTACTTTCCAAAACGTCAATGGTGGATTTCTTCTATATACATATCTAGTACAATACTTTTTCAAAAAATGTGGATGAAAAGTTCTGTGATAATTAATTATTGAGTTATTTTTGTGAAATTGTCCCACCTTAAGAATTAACTCCTCTGTCGCTGGATCAAGACCAAGAAATTAAGGTCTTTGAGAAGGAGAGGGGGGAAAGCTTTAATTTTTTAGAAGAAGTAAAATTTTTATTTTTGTAAGACCAAGACTTTGAGGGGTCAAAATCATGACAAGATCAGTGTTGAGAGCTACATTGATAAACGATTTTAATAGTATTTGACATTCAAAGGGAGCAAATTCTGCACGCCACTACTTTTGTAGCTGTACCATGAGTCTTGTATTTCTAGCGAATTTTTGGTCAAAATGTACTCGTTTGAAAGCTGTGGGTCTCAGCTTTTGAATGCATTCTTTATTAATCCATTTTATGTAATATTCAAGGAGTTATACAAGTACAAAGGATTTGACCAACTTTTGGCCCGTACCCTACGCCCCTAGGATTGATTCTCTTTATGTTAAAACAAAGATTGGATATGGAATTTGCATTAAATGCACAAGCAGATCATCATTTTTTAATGCACAAGATGAGTCTCCTTCCATGCTTCAATTGAAGTTGAAAATGAAAATTAGGCCAAAAAAACTCAAAATGTAGGATTCAATTTCTCGAAAATTGCCAGATCCTCGAAAAAAAATTACAGATTTGAAATTCGGCGTGCAAAACGGAATTACTTATATAATATAACCCTTAGGATTTTGACTGTCATAGTCTAACAGCTTAAAATAATAATTAATTAGCTCGTTGAAAGATACTTTTTTAAGTTCAAAGTTTGTGAAACTTTTTGTGAAACAAAGTATTTTTCAATTTGATTTTTGATTCTATCACAGCACTACTACTTTTATTATTTCCCCTCATGATTGTTCAAAGCGCTGATTGGTTGCACACTAATTAATTGTTGTGAATCTTTCAACCTTTTTGTTTCTTTCATTTGAGAAGAAAGTTTGAGAGAGTCAAAAAATATACTGACGTGATATCTATATATATGTACAACGTACATAATATTAAGGTTAAATTGTATGTCTATCCACATTATTAATATGTCAAGTTTTAACAACTAACAATTGAATATATAAAGTAAAAATAAAAATTTCAAGGTACTTGTTCATTAAAACTATTTTAGTGAAGATTAAAGCCTTTTCTTGAATTTCTTCATATGTATACATAATTGTGATCATTTGATCATTGATGCATAAACACTCACTCTATAATATATTGTGTAAATGTATGCCTACATAATCAAAGATGAATCGACAAGAAACTAACTTTTGTTCATTCCCATGTTTCATTGAATTCAAGGACTTTACTATAAATATAGCAATATATATATATATATATATATATATATATATATATATATATATATATATATATATATATATATATATATAACTTAGTTATATAAATAACCTAGTCAATCCTTCCTTTGAGGAAAGACAGAGGAAATGAAAAATACAATTTTTTATATGTATAATTTTACTCTGAAGTCTGATAAATAAATCAACTAAAACAACAAAGAGATGGCTGAATGAATCACTTTCCACTTTTATATTATGTTATGTTAACAACATAATATTATATAAAAAAACGAACCTTCTAAATTGAATTTATAAATTTATATGAGGATCTTTGTTTTCATAAGAAAATAAACTTCGTTTTCATTTTAAAAATCAATGAAATGCATGACAAACTTACTGTTTCATACATGAGGAAACATTTCATTCAAAGTCGAAACATGAATACGGAGACTCCTTTTACCTGACACATGGTATCTATAAGTCTTAAATTGGATAAATTCCTATCAACCAAATACAAAAATAACCCACGGACTCATGCGTTCATTCTAGCATCAAATATATTGAAGATCCATTTAGGACTATACTATACAGTCCTTACGGCCAATGGCTACGAAATCAATTCATAATAATTGGAGGAGGGGAGAGTTTACGTAAAATGACGTCAGAGACTAATGATGCAATAAACACTCAATTTTTCATCTGCAATGTTTTTTTTCAAATAGTCGAGGACCATTGTATCCCATAAATAGTGTCGAGTTCATGTTTTTATGGATGTATTGGAAAAACTAAATACATACATATTTTTTGGAATTCTTCGTCATCCTTAAAGTTCTTTTCAAGACTCTTTTAGAAGCGAAATTGGTCCTTATGTTGGTTTTTATGATCAAAACAATAAGAGAAAATAATATTAATTGGTATACATATATTGTGTGCATATCCCCAAGCAGAGCTCCACGTATCAAAATCCACGACTTGATTCAACTTAACTATATATATATTATGTACATACCATGTAGCAAGGATTATCGTTCCAAGAGATGTAGCAAAAGCTTCATAGACAAGGTTGTTTGCGGAAGATTTGTCATACATGAATATATCAGATGTCAGCAGATCCAAAGATAGTGCGTACCTACAGGCAGTGAAGGAACCAAGGACTCTTTTTTGGACCAGTTGAATTAAATTTTTAATAAGTTTATTATTATTATTATACCTCAGTTCATTTATTTACTTTAAAAGGATTTCCTTTTTCTTTCTTAATTAAGCATTTTTATTTCAAATCTCTCTTATTACGTACGTATGTGCTTAATTGTCCAGAAGAAGGATTTGTAATGAAGATTCATGATTGACTAATTGAATTAATTAGTTGACAGACTTACTGATGAAAATAATAATAATCGTTATATAACAGATAGTTATTAAAAAAAATAATTCATTAATTAATAATTATTTGTTAAGTCGCAATACTTGATTATAATTTGCCTAATGATTCTTTGTGAATTTTATATTATTTGATAATAATATGAATGTACATTCCTTCTTTTCAGGATGCGTTATATTAAATCATATTTTTAGAGCATGAAGGACATATACTAATTTGATATTTTTATCATATATATATATATGTATGTATGTATATTGTTACCAGAATTCTAATATTTCAAATGAATGGATTCGTGAATCAAATGAAATAAATATTATTTGATTCTATAAACACATTCAATGGGATTTTGAGGGGAAAAACAACAAATTAGAATCCTTTCTTCACTTTACATCCTTTATTAAATGAGCCTATTTTAACATTGTAAATAAGCCATGAATCTTCACATCAGTTACAATTATGAATGCAACATTCCTTAATGAATATTGCGCTCTATATTAGTACTGAAAGTAAATTCTTCCTAGTGGTATCAGTATCCCAGAATTATGCCCATTTCTCAATAAAAACAAATCTATTTTTTGACTCTTCCATTACGTTGGTACAACACGAGAATGAAGAATATAGAGATTAGTACAAGGCATGCAAAAGACTGTTCCATTGCCTTTAGCTCTAAACTTTGGTATGTTCTTTACCAAAATAGCCATACATTTATTAGGCTAAATAGTTATTATAGTTATTTATTAATTCACTTGTTATTAAAAGTAAACCAAACTCAAAAGTTGTATTAAACTACTCCAGATCAGAATATTTAATCTCTCTCTGCCTAGCTTTGCTGAGCGGCTGAGTAAAAATCCTTCTCCCCTCTTTATTTTTTATTTATCTATGATACTCTGAATCGCCTCTGAATTTTTTATTGGTACGCAGTACTGGACTGTACCGGCGTACTTTCACTCCTAGTCTAAATGCAGAATAAAGAGTGAGATTATAGAAAACTGTTGGTGTGATCAAGCTGTCTGAAGAAATTGTCGATTCAGTTGTTGCTGGTGGTATAATATGTCACTGCAAGAAATTTTTTACAGTTTTGAAATGCATTCAGGAATAAAATTTGTAAGAAAATTGATCTAGCTAGTCAGATTCCTGTGTGTAAAAACATTATTCTAGGCAAAGATATGAACTGGCTTGCATAGTTTTAAGTGAGTTTATTTTCAGTGAGAGTCATCTTAGCGGCATACTTTTGAGTGACACTTTTATATACAATAAATATTAAATTAATGACCACTGGCGTCACTACCCATTATTTTAAAATGAAATGGGAAAAGGTATTTTATCTCTATGGATAAGACTTGTTGGAGAAACTGAGGTTCTTATCCAAGGACATATCTATGAGATGACCAAAAACCAGGGATGGAGATAAGATTTTTGAACTGGGGGAGCCCAAAGGTGGTTTTTCTGCTTGTGGGACTTGAACCAAAGAGAAGGGGTAGAATTGATTTATTTTTCTTATAGAACTATACTTTTTTTAGAAAGAGAGGAAAGTTTTGGGCACTTGTCCTCCCCCTCCCTAAAACCGGCTCTAAGGAGACCATACTAGAAAAATATATATATGTATATGATTTCATAAATTGTAGTAGAAGAAAACGACACAGCACAGTACACCTGACTATTTCCTGTTGCACAAAGTTTGAGAAACACTGTCTGTACAAGAAATTTTTCAAAGTTTAACAGATAATTATTCAGGACACTAATCTAATATACTGAGGGAATAGTGCATAAATCAACAGCTGACAAGAAAATACATTCAAATTATATAATTCATTAAAAGTTCCCATCAAATGTACTTGTGTGTGTGCTATTAATCATATTTTAGAGATAGTAGAAGGACTGATATGGTAGTAGTGATGTTGTAATTACTTCTGTGGTTGATTTGTACCTTACTTTTTTTTGCACAAGTCCATAATCCATTTTTGGATAGAGCATTGTTTAAAATGTAGACATTGCATATATGTATTGTCATCTTGCAACGTGTCGTAATCATCATCTATGTAGGTACGATGATATTATGGAATTAATTGACCATTGTGTTGGACAATGGTGATCATTGGATAAATATGCAATAGGTTTTTTTGACGTGGAGGTCACTCAAAAGATTTTGCATTCCCCTCCAAATAACAGTGCATATTCTTATTTTCTTTTTTTATGACATGATCTTGCCTATTACAAAATAAATGAGGTCTTCTCTTTAAAATCGTGAGTAAAATAATTACTTTTCAAACTTTCCAAGAGTCCAATTCAATAATAATAATAATTAATTATTAATTAATTATAATAAAACTCTTTCCATGGCTATACAAATTAAGGAACCTTCTTAATTCTTCTATTTCCTTTAAATATGAAAATATTAAATGGGGATTCTTGGCTTATGGAATCCTTAAAAATTAATAGGATTATTGTCATTTGACATTTTCGTTCTCCTTAAAAATAAAAAAAAAAAGATATTTTGAAATGAACCATCAACGAAACGATTCAAATAGAAGAAGACACATTTGTGGTTGCAATTACAGGTAAATTATATTGTCAATTATGAACTCTTCAACAAATATGTAAGTTTAAAGGATGATTCGAATGGTAATCTGGATTTCCTTCACTTGCAAACTTTATATTTCCCCACTGGCGAGTTCTAAATACATATATTATATATTATTATACAAAATAATACAATGCATACTTTGACAGCTGTTCTCTCATTTTATAATTATCTTATTATTGGTGCCTTGCAACTTTCTTGCAAAGTTGTGTACAAATCAACTATGGAACAAAAAAAAAATAGCTTAACGATTGAGTAACTAGTATTTGTTCAATAATTATAACCATATTACAGGCTCTAATTGTAAATATGACTATACATATTTACATTAGATCCTGTAGGTATACCCTAGTTTTGACCTGAAATTTAGATGAAAATTGTTTTGTCCACAAATTGTATTCGTAATTGCTTATACATCCTCAGTGGACCTGATTCAGTTTTAATAATAATAATTAATTAATTTGTAATATTTGATAGCCATAACTTAATTCTAGAGGTGAGGACTTGAACTTGAGTCCTTATTTTGAAGAAGACGTCCGACTTGATTTGGACTCAAAAGCTATGACTTGATTGGATTTCAAATCATTTTTTTTTTTTTGACAAACATTTTCACATAATTGTTTTAATTTTTTCTAAGAGATATACTCAAATTACTATTTATAGCACCCTATACATTGGAATTATAAATATGAATGCACTTGGAATATAATATTTGCCAAAGGAAATGTTATTGAGTCATTTCCTTTTTTTTTCATTGAATAAAAAGTACTCTTTAAAGTATCTTTAGTAAGGGGGGGAAAAAACTCAATTTGAGTCAGATTCTTTTGAGAAACTTGTCTCCCCTAGAATTTTTTATAAAAAAAAAACATACGTAAAAAAAGTCTTTTATATGGAACTAAAAACAAATCAAAAGTCAATTCAATCTAAAAAACTTCTTCCCATTGATTTTTTGCTTAAATTTCTTACAAAATCCGTATTTTTACATTTACAAACAAGAAGAATATTTAGTAATAACAATAAAATAAAAAATAAATTATTGTAGTTTCTTCGTTATTCCACTAATTTCTCAATAGAATAGAAAATTATAATATTTTCAAAAATAACGAAAGTATTTAGTATGAAACATCCCAAAAAAGTGAATTGGCTCAATCATTTTCAAAAAAAATCAATCGTATCACGCAAAACAGATTTATATTTATTGGAGATCCTTTGAAAACCCAACTCCTCCATCGAGCTCATATTTGATACAAATAATTATTTTTATATTAATGCACAATTTTATACCCCGATATCCCGTTTTGAAAATTATAAAACGTGGATCAAACCCACTCTAATCTTCGACTTTGTGCATTAGTTTTAAAGATTTTAATGTGACAATCTGCTTTTATTATGGGGATGGTCGTCAGTGGCAGTATTTATCCCATTATTATTAAATTTCAATTAAACAATATTTGACGGATTGGTATTAAAGTAAGGTGATTCGGTCAATGGAAGCGTTGATTACCCTTATTTACATAGAAACACACATGAGTGCAAATAAATCCACCACTTTATCATTATTTTAAAATAATAATACTCACTCCCTCAAGCACAAATCTATTATGATGGTAGAGGTAATGCCGTCAATCCATTATTGCATATTGTTGGTTCTCCTTGTAAAAAGGTTATGAATATTTCATTAATTATATTATTATCTATTATGTGAGTAGATAAATCTGTGGGTAAATACATGAAAAAGAATAAGACTATTTGTAAAATAAAAAAAAGTTATGATGTCGTATCATGGAGGACTCTTGGGAATGGATGGATGGATGGAAGTAACGTAATGACGGAATACTGAAAGGTTAAAAATATACAGGGTGTCCACAAAGGTTGGGTACATAGGAATTTTAATATTTTATTTATTTATATTATTTTTCCTCCCCAGATCGAATGATGGCTCTGCCTAAAGAAGAAAACATGAAATTGGTACTCTTAAATGGCCGAGAAAGATGGCCTTATCGCAAAATTGCCCATGAATTTAACCTTCGACACCCGAATTGGCAAACTATTTATTTTACTGCCGTCGGGAAATTGGTCACGAAGTTTAGGTAAACCAAAAATTATCCAAAGACTTCAAACGAAACGAAAGAAGTTGTTGTCATGGCCAAGATTGCTGCTAGCCCCCAAAGAAATCACTTCGTCAAACATCCATGGAGTTAATTGGATGTTCCAAGGTCAACTATCCACAAAATCCTGGTAGAGCAGAAAAATGGAGATTGCAAATCTAAACCACTTGAGAGAATGCAGTATAAGTCAGTGTGCTGAAATCGACGGCACCTATTCAATCGAGTTCACCAGAATTTAGCAAGGCGCAATTATGCATTGCAAATAACTGAAAATATAATTTCTTACATATTTATCCCCAATGTGCCCAGACTTTGTGGACACCCTGTACATACATCCATATAATAGTAAAGACAATTATATTATCTAATAAATACAATCTAAAAAACAACGTCCTTGTGCAAACGAAGCAAGTGTTTCATTTATTTTTAAATGACGAATTTAGACACTAAATTCCTCATAGAAAACCATTATATGTACATACATATACTAACAACATTTAAAGTATAGCGTTCATGGACATAATAATATATATGTTTGTATAGACCAATGAATTTGAAATGTTAAGTTTTGCTTGAAGGGAAATAAATATCAAAAGTTTTGTCATCAAATGGTTTTTTCAGTAAAAAAAGAAGAAAACACGTGTACAATGATACATAATCATAGATATTATGAATATATGTATATATTCTAAAATAAAAAACTACTCGTTCTAAAAGAAGGATTCTTTGTATGTATGTACAGTTTTTTCTCTTTTTCAATTTTTAATTATATTATGTCTCTATGATATATTAGTATCATGTCTTTAGTTAACAAAAGGTTTCTGTGACACATACAAGAGAGGAAGGCATGACCTTCCTCTAAATATTTCCATCTACATACATACATACATACATACATACATATTATTATGTACTTACTTATGTTACCTACGTTATTCAACGTCAATATCCCTCCTATGAATGTAAGAAAATTTACTTAGACGATGAAAAAATGGTGATGAAGCAATCCACCCGTGACATAAGTAATACAAAATAGATACCAATTAAAAATATGTACATACATTGATTCAATATGCTCCAAGATATGTACATGAATAACAAGATCCAGTCTCATTTGGAGAGAGTAGTGAACTGAATGTGTCTTTAACAAATGTATTCCTCCTTCATCATTTTCATTCTCATCATACAATGTAAGCTCAGTCCTGGATATTCTCCTCGATGCGATGAGGACTGGAATTGTGGCTACAATGAGGAGGAGGAGGAGGAAGAACAACCCTCATCCCAAGAGAGCTCTTCCCTTCGATTCATTTTCCCTCCAGTAAGGGGCAATAACTATCAGTCCAATATCAGTCCTTTATATAACGGGTATCCTTATAACTCTAACAACAACAACAACAACAACTATTACACCCCGTTTTATGGACGCTTTGGCCCACAAGGAGGTGGAGGCGGAGGAGGGATTATGGAGGGTTTCCCTGGACAATTCGGATATTCCCCAAATAATTTTCCCCTTCAAAATTTTAGGAATGTAAGAATTTCGTTTTAAAGGTTTTCATTAGTCATACTTAGGCCAAAAGGGATTGCAGACCATTCAGAGTCATACTTGCATAATGAGTATGCAGAAATATAAACCCATATTGTTACAAATTATTCCGTAATTAATTAATAAACTGTTCAGTATAGAATGCCTTAATTTCTTCATAATATGTAAAGTCCTTGGTCACTTTTTATTAATAATGCTATTAAAATATCATGAAAATGTATTTAAACTGAATTAGATTCGTTAAAATTTGAAATAAAGTGCAAAGATAGAACAAAACTAAAAAATATCTACTACTAATATCTATTTATAAAAAGCATATAATATACTAATATCCCTTTCCTTAAGAGATGGAACATGGGGAATTACGAAATCACGGGATATCTAAGAGAAGATAAATTGAGTGTTGAAAATGTTGAGGATGGATATATAGATCCAGACAATCGACCTCGATGTCCAATTCAAAATTTTGACATGGTTCGAAGTCGAGGCCTTTCTCTTTATGGTGGAAGAGGAGGAGGAGGAGGTTTCGGATATCCTCGTGAGCACAGAGAAGGAAGGATCTTGGATGAAGACATTCAAATTGAAATTGAGAATAATTATGACTACAACTATCCCTCCCTAGATGGTTATGATAATAATAAAGAAAACGATGAGGATGTTCAAGGACGATGGTTCTTGGGATTTAAACCATTTAGACAAGTCTATTCTAATGACTACTTCCGTCCTCAAGAGGGGGGATATGGGTAAGTCCTTAAAATAACGATCATTCATTCGTACAAAATACTTGCATTACATTTTTAAATTGTATTTAATAATATATAGATAATAATTATTAATTATGGTATACACGCACAATTAAATTAACTTTGATAAACGAACTATAAAAAAATAAACACGAAATGTTTCACTACCACATGGCAAATATGTACATCGTCATTACTATAAGATCCAATTATCTTTATATAGAAATGAAGGAGTAATCACAATATTTAAAAATGTATTTATTTTGAGGTGATATTTCAGGGACGAAGAAGGCCTTTCAACTCCATTTATGACATACGTAAAAATTTAATACTTCAGTGTTTTAATTATTATTATTATTATTATTATTATGTACTGGTCATAATTTTTAGTTTAATTTAAAGAATAATTATAATTAATATTATTTACAAAGAGGAGTTCCATCCGCAGCACCTGCTCCTTATCCTTCAAGAAGATGCAATGATTGTATCTGGGAGGCTGAACTTGTATGTCAACTATCCGTGAGGGGAGATAGCGTTCGATGGACGAGATACTATGATAACTTATTCTATCCAAGAGGAAGATATCATGATATTTTAGACTACTATGGGTAACTTAATCATTTAAATTATTTTAAAAGGGGCATACTCTTGCTATCCCCCTCTTTTGTATAGATCCCGAGCAAGAATTGATACAACTGATGATGGAACAATGTCCCGATTAATAATATACAAGGTTTGTAAGAGGAATGGATCCTCTGAATAAGAGAACTCATAAATATATACCATTTGAGCTTTTAGGTCCTTCCTGAAGATAAAGGAACATATGCATGTGAAACTTGGAACATTATGGATGATAATTGGGGTTTGGAGAATCCCTACAACTACTTTCAGGGCAATGGTGCTCAAAAGAAAATACTCACGATAGAATTTTATCCTCAGTTTCCACAATTTAGTAGCAACTGCTAGCTCATACTTCCATACTCATATTTTAGGACGCATCCATTTTATATGTATTCAACCCTGTATTTGTTTTGTTTTTTTGTGTTTTTTTTTTAAATAAATAAAAGTAAAATATACATGTGACTTTAATTACTTCAAAATGGAGCAATCGGCGTGAATCTCTTCATTTTTTTGTTTTGTTTCAAATTATAATTTTATTGGTTCGCATAAAAAATGCAATCAAACCACCAAAGGGCATACCAAAAGAAAAAAAAGACAAACCACAAGAAAATATTTTGATTTTTTTAGGGTCTGCTCACGCATTGAATAGGTTAGTAGTTAATTAAATAAGCCTAGAATAATATAAACAACAATTTTTATATTATAAAGAACTTTACGTATCACGAATTTGATTCAGAAAATTGATTTTCACCTTCAGAATAAAGTTCTTGCACCTCCTTCTATAGAACGTGTTAGTGTGAATCTTTCCGAGCGATTTTTTAATTTAAATACAACCAGTAGATTGCAACACCACGACAAGAAAGACTCTCATGAGTAGCTTGGGTTATTCAAGTTCATGGAAATCATTAAGAAATTTTGGAATATTGTTTCTCTTCAGTTTGCAAATTCTGGATGAGGGAACTGAGAGATAAAAGGAAGTCTGTCACAAGAGATCATAGAGCAAATCCAGATATCTTGATGTTGTTTCATGGTTGGATATCGAAATGGGGAAAAAATCTTCTTGGAGGAAGAGGAGGTTGGAGAACTGAGCATTCTTAAAAGTATGCTTAGTCATTCAATGATCTATTTAGTTTACTATTATGTGAGCTATCGACAGTTTGTTCAAGCTGAGAAAAAGTTTAGGACTAAAGCTCTTTTGAAGAATAAAGACATTGACTAAAATCAATGAGATTTTTATGTATGATAAGTCATCTTGTAGTTAAGAGGATGTTGGAAATGTCTACGATTTTCACTCTATATCTAACCTTCAGAAGAAGTTCATTATAGATCTCGACCCAGCCAACTTGGCTTTTTATGTGGATGGATATATAGGAGACTCAATCATAAAAAAAAGATAATATTAATCGTGTCACAAACTTTTGCTGTCAAAACTGGATGCTCATCCTCGGAGCGATATAAAATATAAACCTACTTTAATTCTATTAATCGAGGAGGCTTATTCATTGCATGTCTACAACCTTGCGACTTGAGAAAACTTTATACTTAACTCAATCAAATGTATTATATTATAAACATCAACGGTCCCACTTCGTATATTTATTTGTTAAACTTCTGTGTGAATGGTCACACCTTTGATAATTCAGCTCATAAAGTTGCCTTCAAAACATCATTTAAGTGCACTGTATCTTTATCACAAGTCTTTTGAGATACACACAAAAATACTATGTATTCAGTTGTTTTTCATCAGTTGACTCTTTTGATTTAATGCAGCTTACTCTACGTGTTATGAACACAAAAAGGGTTTTAGTATTACTATTTATATTTTAACTGGATTTGTAAATAATCGACGCCAATTTTCTTTAAATACATAGACCATAAGTAGACCATGATTTGTGGGGTTTTTTGTATAAACCTTACATAAAGATTTTTTATTCCTAATGAATCATTTTCTTGTTTAATACTTTACCGTAATCTATAATATAAAATTTTGACTGTACACATTCTATGATTTAGCCCATAGATTTTTTACTTCCTATGATTTGTCCATAGAATGTATTATTTTATAACAATCTACATTCTATACGATATATATATATATATATATATATATATATATATAAGTAAAAAGAGCTAAAAATATCTATTATTTAAATCAAATTTAAATCTCCTTTCCTCATTTTTTTTTCCATCGGTCAATTTTGAATTACAGCACCACACGTATAAAATGAATCATTATTATAAAAGGCAATCAAGCTTTCAAAAGCAATATTAATTACCAACAACAAAAATTGACACGGCAAGTAATGATAACAAGTAGGTAAGTACAACTATGAACAGTCATTGAAAATTAGCAATGCTCCTTAAGTGTAAAAATAAAATATATCCCGAGTTACAAAAATCTTTTCTTTGAAAAATTAGAAAAGAAATAAGTTGCATCGTATTATTTAAAAACTATTTATTAAATTGTATGATACAAAGTACCACCAATTAACATCATATTATATAGTGATAATAATGATTCGAATGATATCAAATTAGTATAGAAGAACAAGTGAACTTGTACTAACGTTGCTTAATATTCACTTGGATGATTAACATAATATCTAGTAGTTAAATGACGTTAACTTAAATACTTTCAATAATATCCAAATATATTATTTAATTACAAACAAAGAAAAAATATTAATGTCCAAGTAATTATGATTTTCTTAAATTGAAAAAAAAATGAATGTACAAAAAAAAAGAATATACAAAAAAGAGAAACATTTTGAAACAAATATCAGAAAGAACCGATGACAATTTGGACTTCATGAAAACTTATTGAAAAAAACGAAAAAATTGGGTAAAACATAAACATTACTAAAGCCCAAATACTTGGGTACATAATTTAATTTGTAAAGCAATTTAAATTGCAAACATTTAGCGATCAAATTATTTTGAAAGATGTTCGCTATTACTTGAAAATAACTAGTTTAGGACTGGCGTTAATTGAGAATAAATCAAAACTAATAATACATAATATTTACAATATGGAGAAGACAAAAATTACTGCAGCTCAGAGACACTGCATACCGACATTTCATCCGAATCTCCAGAAGATTCATTAACATCACGGTAACCACAGTGTTCACAAACTCCAATGCTCATACCCAAAGAACATCTGTCACAATGATCACAATGCCAATAACGGTGATCAAAACAAGCTCTGCATCTAGCACAGTGCGATATTTCATCTTCGTGAACAACTCGGCCAAGGCAAAATGAATAGTACTTTCCATCTATAACGTCCACTAAATCCTATAAAATTAATGATACTTCAATTAAAGAATTAAAATTGATTTAATCATCTTCTCACATACAGATATGCCATTGATTCAGAGACTCTTTTTTAATGCACACGAATATAATGACGTCCTTTATTCCTTACCTCACGTTACAACATATCGTATAATAAATCTTATAAAAGATGATCAAGTTCAATAACTGAACACAGAGGACACCATAAAATACATCCAAGTAAAGATATAACTACTCTACGTGTATATTTGTGTACGAGTGACAGTCCTAAATTTCCTATTATCAACAATTGAGAAACAACAAAAATTTACAAAAACTTCAGTTTGAAGAGACACATACATGGGTATTAATGTGGGCCGTTTTGGAAGGATAAAAACACTTTTTATGGCTAGTGATATAAAGATGTTACAGCTCTGAAAAATATTATTATTTTCCTCCTAAGAGTTCATTGTAGTTTCTTATTTTTTAGTATTAAAAAATGACGTAAAATATGAGACATTGAAATTTCAAAAGCTAACTAAACTAAACTTATACCACTTTAAAGCCTTGTGATCTTTGGCCCACCCTATTGAGTATGTACATAGTTGTATTTTATGAAAATATCAAATTAAGGGGAAAAAATCAAAACTCCCCATCGAACTGTATCAACTGTGATGAACTGATTCATCATCCAGAAGCGAGTATTAACTTTAAAAAAAATCAAACTTTCCTTAACAGATGAATTTAGTTTTCCTTTTTGAGATTGTTCCAATTTGTCATCTTGATGTGAAGGGCGTAATTTACTTTGGAGAAGCTCTTCTAAATACTCTGCATCATCACAGTAAAAGTTGATGAAATCCACAAAACACGTTCCTATGATTCAGTCAAATAAAAAAAATATACACATAATATACAAGTCATGATAAAGAAATTGAAGAATACCCATTCTCAAATGCTCAGGAAGCCATAAAAAATTATAGAGTAAATGAGTCCGTGAGCTTCTCCGATGCATTTCATCCTTTGGATTATCATAGATCTCCATAGCCTCTGAATGTAAAAGAAGGCCCTGATCAACCATAACGTCAAGTATAGCTTTTCTCAGTTCACAAATGCTTGTGGGAAGATCTTGAAGATTAAGAGAGGAAATCCCTGTGGATGAGCTGTTACGATCCTCATCTTCAGTTGTAGTATAACAATAATATGATCTTTGATCAGAGGACTTCGACTTGGGGGAATTATCTATGGGTCCAACGGGATCATCATCATCATCCTCTTCATTACCTTCAGAAAGGCTACCTAGGGGAAGTGATGTATGAATTACGGACAGAAAGAATTAAAAGACTAGCTGACCTCTGCTTGGAGTTTTCTTATTTGAGCTACTTTTATTTCTTCGTTTTCTCAAGGAAGGGGAAGCGAAGAAAAAGGCTTTAGGGGTCTTGAGTTTAAATTTAGGCTTCCAATTACGAAAAGCTTCCAATACACGATCCATTACTTCATTTCTGTTATAACGAATTCCCCTGCTTTTCTTCATTTAGTCAACTTTAAGTATTCTAATTAAAAAGATGTTAAAATTATCAACTCTTCTTTTTTATTTCTGCCCGTCTTCTTCCTTAAAATACAATTATATTTTTTTTTTACATAGATCATGTCTTCCGGAACTTGATTCCAAAATGGCTGCTGTACCAGCAAATCTCCTATTTACAAGAAGCATGTGACATGATGTGACCTATTATTTATTAATTATTATTATTACTCCCTGAGTTTTTATAATATGCACATGGCATAATATTATATATAGAAAGAGATAATTATTTGTATATTGATATTTGCATATTGACAAGTTTTGAATGTTATTTTTTTTTTAAGTCTTAACATTATTTATTTATATTAATTATTATTTACTATATAATTTATATACTAACCTGAAAACGGCAGCTTGAAGCACGCCGTTTCATGTTAGCTCCTGCAAAGAGGACTTTTTTTCCTACATCGGTCATTTCTTGAATCTTTTGACTTAATAGACAACCTCAAATTTGACCTCATAAGCCTTCAAATCGCATTTTAGCAATCGACCTTGGAGACCAACTTGACAAATCCTATGTTTTATTCTGGCTCAAGTTACCCTTATTCCCCCCTAGTCTTCCTGGCTGACCTTGATGCGTGTTCAAACAAACAAATGAACAAAGGAATGTTACATTAATAGATTACAGGTCTGTTCTTGACAAGAATGGAAGAGGGTAGATTACAGCAGGATTTGATTAGGAGCCAGTTCAGAAATTTCATTTTTAACCCTAATACAGGGTTTCCAATATAATTAGGATTAGGATTATAATGGAAATTTCTGAGCTAGCTATCAACAAATACTCTGCGATATGAAACAATTTTCATACTCTGTGTAGTATAGATTTTATGATCCGAAATGGGTTTACCTTTTTAATGGAATGTTTTGTAGAAAATTAGGGTTTTATTTTGATCCATCGTTTTTTATTTTTTTCCTACCGTTAAGAAAAAGTTCAAGGATGAATTACGGTATTCAATAGGGATTTAACAATTTATTACCTGTTAAAGGTTTATTGAAAAATATTAAATATTAAAGAAGTTACAGTTAATTTTGTGACTCCTCCAGCTGAAAAATTAACAAAATGTAGTCAAAGAAGTATGTTTTTAGTAAGAAATCATAAGACAAACTCAAATTATCATCTTATACGTTAAAATATAATAGAATAATATCTACAAAAAATGTTTTGTAGCCTGTATGTAAAAATAAATATATCACCGATAAAAATGAAAATAAAGTACTAGAAGGGAGGAAATGTACCGCGTATATTGCGCATAAAACATTTATTTCCCTGCCAATTTCCTTTAAAAATTGATGTTTTAAGGCTTATAACACATTATTCAACAAATGATAACGAATATCTTGGAGGTATAACACACATTTTACCTACAATTAGATTATTTTTTTGAAAAATCCAAGGAAAATTACTTTAATTTATCAAATTTGCTAATAAAATTAGACTCAATACCCTGTTTTACATCAATGAAAACTTAAAGTTTTAAGTACAAATTTTCTTAGTGTTTCCAGAATAATGAAATGTTGCTAGTTACAATATTAGTACATATAAATGTATTAGTGGATCATTGTCTTCGATGATTCAGTGTTGTAGATGAAATCTATTCGTAAGTGAGGGGGCCATAAGCTAAAAAAGACATCACATATTAATGAGACCATGGTAATAAATATCACACAACTTTTCATTGTTATTTTTCTTCAGTAACTGTGTAGCCCATATTCCTTGTTTTGACGCCTTTGGGCCATGAATAGAGACTATGTATGTACATACATTTCATTTCTCTTGTTGAATGATAGCGATGATGAATAAGAAGGACTATTTTATGTCAAACTTACTACATGTATGAACAATGTAAATACATAATATGAAAACAAAATCCTACACCTTTTCAAGCATGCATTTAAGAGTTAAGGCAGTAGAGTATCCTATAATTTAGCATTGCAATATTAGTATTAAGGTATTTATGCCTCAAAAAACTGAATTGAGAGATTATTCAAATGTATGTACAGTTTAAGAATACATAGAGGGATTCGAAACATCTTTATTGGATAAAAAAATGAATGCTCTTTCTTCAAGGCACACGTGGACTAATAGCAATGATGAGTCATCATTGCTATTAGCTACCTTTAACCACTACTTTACAAACTATATCCACATTTTGTAGAGTCAAATTGTAAAGATAATCCAGGCTTTAATAACCTAGTTAAAGTGTGATAAAGCCCATAAACTAATTTGGAGTGCCTTCAAAAGAACTAGAGAGATTTAAACTATATAAGTTGCACATTCATTGCTTAATCTTTTTGGAACGGAACTCCGCACATAATTGTATTATGTATAATATGTATTATACATAATGTGATGTAGATACTACTTGGAGATTCCAGTTCCTTTCTTGATTGAGTTTTCTGGTTCCAGAATTTTTATTGTCGACCGTTGTTGTTATATGTATATTTGATATTTCATAGGATTTTTTTAAAGTCAAGATAAGTAGAAGTCAGTTTGTCTTCTGTTTGATTTATTTCTTTAATAATAAGTGTATAATTCATTTGATGAACAAATATTTGTTCAAGCACTTTTCATAATATATATACAGTAAATAGTTGTATATTACATGTTCGATATATAATATATGTTTCAAAGTCTTCAACTCTTATTATAAAGAAACGAAGCCTCCTTCATATCAGAATAAATAGTACAAGAGACATATTGTACATACTTATATCAAATCCATTGGTATTTAAGTATATTAGAGCCAGTATTGGGCACGTATTTGTTACTAAGTAACCACAAAACTAACGCCGTTGTTCAAAAAAACAAAACAACGTTACTTTTTACTCAATACTAAACAATGTAGAATAGATAAATAAATTTGAATCTTTTTATTAATTTAAGAAACGCATAATTAAAATTTTCGTTTGTCTTAGAGCAAAGCATGGCCATGAATTTATGAAATGATGAACAATCAGAGAGAATGAAACAGTTATAAAAATTTTAATTAAAATTTAAGACTTTTTTGTGAGTGTGAGAGTCTATTTTTTTTTTTTTTTTTTTTGCATAACGAAAAGGAAAGTAATCAAATAAGTTACTCAGTTATTAAAAAAAAAGTAACGGCATTACTAACACCGTTATTCTCATCTCTGGACAAAAAATTAGCAAATTCAAAGGATAGAATCGAAGACAAAAATGACTTTGTGTTCATTAAATTAATTTCTTTAATAACTATTCCAAGAATGTTCAAGGAAATTCTTTTATTTACATATGTATATTATTATTATTATATGAGTTGAATCATTTTAGAGTTGAGCTACAATTGAAGGATGATGACTCATTTTATTTTTGTAAATACATACTTTAAAAAAAAAAAAAATACCAAACCTTGCCTCGATGACTAATTCTACATTTTTTTTTTCAGAACTGGAAATGCAGAGTCGTTTCTTATGTCAACTCTATTGAAGAATACGCGATATCATTTTCATTCTTATATTATGATAATATGTAATAATAAAACCATTTCATGATATAAATTTAATAGGAAGGATTTGCATTCCATTGCTAAATATAAAGTTGGGATTGTCTCTCGGCTTCTCGTTGCTTTTCTTGTTCGTAATATTAGCAAAACTCTTCTCTGTGTGTATTATTATTATTATTATTTAAAGACAATCCCCGTATATCCCCGAGGATACTGTGATAACTATACCTTTTCAAGTTCAATATGGGAATAAATACACAGGTATAGTGTTCTGAATGGTTTTTTATCAAGTATTGACTTGGAGCTGTAAATCTTAAGCGTTTGGAGTGGTGTTTAATTGAATATGAATTATTTTTTATTTAACAGAGATGTTATTAGTGATGGGAACAGCAATTCTCTTTCCTGAGCAGAATCACTAGAATCAATTCGTTAAAATGATTCGTTTCAAAAATATTTGTTCACTTTTGATTCACAAAACATCTCATAAACAAATATTTTGATTGAACAAACTGAACGAATCACTACCACGACGAGCTTTTTTGTCCAATTTCAACCTCGACTCTCAAAAGGGAAAGGAAACATTTGAAGAAAAAAAACTGGTAGCTACCCTTCTGTATTTTAATTGTTACCAACTTTTTAATGTTTGGGAGTGTTCCTATTTAGATATACTATATATATTTATAAATTCTACCAATCATAAAGCAATCGTTACTACTTGTAATATATTCAAAATTCAAAAAAAGGGCGCACAATCCTTGATTTAATATATTTTTTATGCATAAATATTAATAATACCCTTCTTGAGTTCATAGTACGTAGGGTCAGCTGCTTTAAATCAAAAGAGTCAAACGATGAAAATCAGCTAAAGGGAGAATACAGTGTGTTTTTGTTTATCCCAAAAAGCTCGTCGTGATTTAGTACACGACGAGCTTTTTGAACTCTAAAAGGGTATTATTATTATTTCTGATGTTGATGCATACAAAATATATTAAATCAAGAATTGCGCGCGCTTTTTTTGAATTTTGAATATATTAGGAGTAGTAACAATTGGTTTATGATTGGTAAAATTTATAAATATATAGTATATCTAAATAATAAATTCTGCCAAATATTAACAAGTTGGCAACATGGAAAATACAGAAGAGTAGCTACCAGTTGTTTTTCCAAATTTTTCCTTTCCCTTTTGTGAGTCGAGGTTGCGAGTGGCCAAAAAAGCTCGACGTGGTAGGAGAGCAGCGTCAGCTGTCATGACATTTTACTGTTGGCTATTCTCTTACCTTTTTAGAGGGAAAGACAATGTTAAACATGTCACATGCTTAAATAAAAATTTCAAACAAAGGGTTTGTTAATTATCTTAACTTTTATTTACTATAAAAATGGGGGGAGAGTTGACCCTTAAGTTTAAAGATCTCAAAATAATGCAAACAAACAGCTCATTTAAATAAATAAAACTTGCAAAGGATATGAATTTCAATATCTTTATTTAATTTAACGACAGAGTAATTTCGATGAATAAATGAGACGCATGACGAAAATAATAGTTCAAGTCGTCAAATGCAGCGAACGGACAAATCTTTAATATAACTTCTTAACATATTCAAATAAATACTATATATTTTGTTTTACAATAATAATAATTATAATTACTAAATGCATTTTATTCAATATTCATGGGTATAAGTAATAATATATAAAAAAAACCAATCGATTAATTCATTATCTAATATTAATTATTCAAGTAATGGGTGTTGAACATCTTAAAGAGAGATTGCGTACGTACATATTACATAGCTGATGGGGAGTGGGGAGGGGGGTCACCCAGAGTCGTGAGTCATAACTCAGGTCTTTAGTCATGTACATATATGATGCACTACTCCATCGAGTGTGTCATTCATCGACCATAGTCGTCATCAACTTGTCTGTGCTCTGATGTTATATTTGTAGTTCTACCAATGGGTCACAATTTTAAATTATCATCATAGTCTATCACAAATAGAAGTAATTTATTATGTAAAATATAAACTAATTTATTCATCTTTTCCTTTCTTTTTTGTTTTCTGTATAAAAATTCAGCCTCTATATTAATATGTAATATTTTTTTTAAACGTAGATAAATATTATTTATGATTTGTATTGACTTCTTTATATATTTAGATATTATAATATGTACTAGGTATTGTAATAGTAATAATAATAATAATAATTGATTCTATTTTTCATTTTTATTATTTTGTTTAAATGTGATAAAACGAATGCTTAAGACGACCTTTATTTAAATAAAAATAATGTAAATATATATTTATATAAATTATGTATCACGAAATCTTTCCAGAGTGGTGGAATTCAATAGATTTATTTATCGCAGATGTGTGTGTCTGTTTTTTCATGAAAGTCATTTTCAAGGAAAAGTTAAAACTAAGTGGTCTAAATAGAAACAATGGGTTTTTTAGCACTTTGAATGAGGAGTAATGGAACATGAATATCCTTCCTCTAAAAAAAAAATAAAAAAAAAAAAAATCTTTAACAGCGCACAAGCACGATCGCGAAGAAGTATAACACACTAAATTGGTTAAATAATAATAATAATGACAACAGTACAAAATGAACATCACTAATTGTTTTTAGAATTATTACAATAGATTGAAGTAGGAATTTGGTTAGATGATGATGATGATGAGGGGCTAGATTTACGCGGACCCGATGAGGATGATACATAACCTCCCTTGTTTTGAATCATATTGACTTTAAGCTTGATTGTATTATTTTTGAGGGGTGGCCCTGGCTTATCGAAGAGAGCCATACGAGACTTGACAAATCCCTTTTGATCAAAGTTCAAGCGTGAACGCCTTATTGGCTTCTTTGCAGGATCAAATAAAGATAATTTAGATCTAACGATTCCTTCACATACTTGCTGTTGAGGAGTTTTACGAAGCATTATTCTGTCCCGTGACTCCTTTTCAACGACTCTTTTAATCAGACTATCAATTTTGGCAGATCGTGGAAGACGCGCAATTGCAGACTGCTGACGAAGTGCTGGAAAACGGCGTCGATCCATTGCGACCTTACAGGTTTGCTCAAAATACTCTACAATGTCTCGAATATCCTTTTCAAATGTGCGATCAAGTATTCTTTCATCCGCAAGAGAGGATAGGTCATCATCAGTGGAATCAGTAAATATCGAAGAAGCTCTTTTGTTATTTCCATTATTGGATAGGAAGAGAGAGGCTGCTCGAAGATCCTCTTCAAGATCTGAAACTGTTAGAATCGAGGAACCAACGGACCTGGTAGTATCTAGGAAACAGTCATCTGTTCCAAATGAGCTGAAAAACCCAGATTCACATGATCCTCTGCGTTTTAATGGAAAAGATCCCGAGGGAGAATATTTCATTTTTGAGTATCGTGGTTCGGATAGTTCCACAATGGAGTCATCTTGAGTCACCCATCCTCCAGAATAAATTCTTCGTAGTAATTGAACTCTACCTTGAAATAAATGGTCATCAAAACATCTACTCAATGGACTAGAGGAAGAGTCTGGAGCTGGTATGTGAATGGAAATATCATTTTCATCATCATCGTCATCAAGGAGATGATCATCATCCAAGCTTTTGAGTGAATGAGAACGACTTGGAGGCATGGAAACAGTTCCTCCCCTGATGTAATCCAGACACGAGGTTGATCCATAATGCGTTGGAGTAGCTACTCTAGCGGGACTAGGGAGTTCAAAGCAGGAAGAAAACAAATCCTGAGAGGAACCAATGATTTTTTTCCCTTCTCGGAGTTTAGGTAGGGTGGCAAAGGGATTTTGAGTTTTTGGAGAGGGTCGATAATAAGGATCCCTTAGAGACATTTCTTTACCGATACATCTGACTGATAGTTTGACATGAATCCGAGCCTTCTCACTAGGAGAACGCCGGATTACCTCTTCTTCTGATAAAGATCGCTTGTGCCCAACTATTGTTTGTAAAGAAAATACGTCTGTAATGACTTAAATAAGCCTTCAAATTGATGAGTATACCTTTTCGTAGATGGATAACAAAATTGCGATTCTCTGTCTTTTTCTGAGCATCCAAGATTTTTTCAAGTTCTACCACAAGATCCCTAGACGATGGACGACTTGAGGCTTCAATCTAAAAACATAAGAATAATGATTAAAAATACGTAAATACAGAAAGATATAAGAGCCAACACTACTCACCCTGACACAGTTAAAGGCCAATTTGAGAAAGTCTGGTGGACAAGTTGGACACATTTCACTAAAGGCAATATAATCGACACCGAAGTTTTCTGTTCGAGGCAAAATATCAGGGTCCGCGTCACATCTTCCAATAAGCTCACACAGAATGATACCATAAGAAAAAGAGTCGGCTTGTTCATCATAGAACTGTCCTCGAAGACATTCAGGGGACATCCAGTAGGGGGAACCTACCTGAGGAAGACGAAACTCTTTCGGTGACGAGGGGATCTTTGCCGCCAGTCCAAAATCCCCCAAAACTGCTGACATAATAATACCCTTTTCAGCAACCAATTTCTTGACTAAGACATTCTATAATTGATGTAGATTTGAAGATTTAAAAAAAATCACAAGGTTCAACACCTAGGAAGAACTCATTTTTACCTTTGAAGTTAGATCCCGATGAAAGTATCCTCGAGAGTGTAGATATGCAAGACCTTTTGCTGTATCTAGAGCAAGTGACATCCGCACAGACCATGGAAGCTCTTCTTCTTTACGTTGAATCAATTGTTCAAGACTACCACCATTCACGTACTAGAAAAAAATAACAAAAAATGAAGATGATGAATTTCACAATAGCCATAATATTTATTAAGATATAATTCATTTAAATTAATTAAATCATTTTCCCCCATAGTCCCACTCTTACATAAGTATCACATCCCTTTCTCCACATATTTTTATGAGCACATAATACCGATACAACATAAGAAAAAAATTAATCATCACATTCCAAAGAGATGTAATTTGATTCAGCCCCAACGTGAGTAATTCCTCCTTCTGATATTATGTACGTTTTTATGTTAAAAAAAAAAAAAGAGTATAATAAAACTTTAAGTGGAGCAAGAATGAAGCTACCTTAGAATGTCGATCTCTTATCAGGAGGAACCCTTTTCTCATAGCACTCAGTCCTATGAACATGAACTTATGCATAATAATAATCATGATGAAAAATACACAAATGAATACATTTCCACCAATGGAGTCATCAAGTAGAATCCTGACAAAAATTAGGAACTTGTTTGAGAATAAAAATTAAAATAAAACTTTTGAAAGTTTTTATTGATCAAAATAGGTATAAAAAAAATACTCGAAGCTCTTACAAAACCTATTTACTACGTGACGTCTAAATAGGTGGAAAGGAGAGTATTTAGAGATTTAATGGCAATAATAATTAGACTAATACAAAAATGAACGAAACAAAGCATAATTGATATTTTACAATTGAGTTATTCCACCAACATAGAATATATACTTTGTTTGCGTTAAATTCATCCAAAAACAACAACAATGATGATCGTGTAATTATGAGTAAGTATGTACGTAGATATGTAACTGGACTCAACGAAACCTCTCTCCCTCTCCCTTTGTTTCACCCCAAGTGTACCTGTACTTGAACCATGATGAAATTAAAGATATGACCTGTGTGGGCCCAGAGCAAAAAGAATAGTACTATAACCAACGATATATCATGAGCTTAAATGGGAGGATACTATTAGATAATTTAATTCAAACACATTCTTGGCAAGAAGGCAAATGATGCAGGATAAAAAGAAAATAGCATTTAAAAAAAGTCTACTTTAGACATTGTGTACTTAATTTAGGCAAATGTTTTAGTTGAAAGTCACTCATTTTGGCCCTTCTTTTTGTACGTGAACAGTTATTATCCCTTTCACTAATAAAAGGAAGAGGGAATTGAATTTATATATATCCACACATTGATAATAAGTATGAATTGATTACTCTCATTACATATTTTCTTCCCTCAATACACACACACGCTCGCTGACTTGATATATATATATATATATATATAGATATTTATTCGATTGGGATAGCACAAAATGAATGTTGGCGAAAATAAAATGCGAGTTTGTTTTCAATTTCACGAAGCATTCCACCATGAGTTATCTACAAATGTACTCATCCAACTAACCCCCAGTTATACCACAATTATAAGGTTTCTATTAATTTATTAATTCTTTCAGATGAATGTATCATTACTTTCTTCAAAAATGATGTACCTACATATGAACATATACCCGGCCATTTTAAACAATATATATATATATATAAGTAATGTAAAAAAAAGCAATCAAAATGCTGTGTACATACAAGTTGCGATTTATTTGTACGTTCCATCCATTTCGTTCTATTTAATTATTAAAACACCCAGTCACTTTAACTATTATTAATCTGCAATTATCTTTATTGATCACTTATTTACAAATGAAAAAACAGTGGGTACACGTACGTGTCATATTATATAATGAGCCGCAGAATACGTCTTATCCACAAGTTACTTTTATAAAAAAAAGAAGAAACCAAAATTACACAATAATTGATATATTAAACATCTAATTTCAATCCTTGCACTATGCTCCATTTCAAGTCCTATAATTTTTTTTTATTTAAATTGTTTCATCTTATTTTTGAGCTGTAACTCTTTTCATCTCTCCCCTTTTTAATAATCGTCAAAACTTATTTATTTAACTTAATAATTAAAATATCAATATTATTCCTAACAATTGAAGTAATTAGATATTTCGTTGTCGGCTTTAATTATGAACAATTGTAAAGTTAGAATATTCTTTTGACTACATTTTGTTTTTTTCTACTAGTAGGCATTAAAAAAAACAAAAAACAATATATCCAAAGTTTCATGTCCCTCATGCCATTTTAATGTCAAAGTTGGTCATTTTTAATACGGCATATCAAATTTAAAGATAATGGACACACTTATTGTATCAGTTTTAATGTACTAAGTACTTAAAAAAAGCCCTAAAAAGCAACAACAAAAAAGTAAGGTGTACCTTGACTTAAAAAATCTATGATATTTGAGAAGACTTTAAAAGTAGGATATGTTGCATTAAATGACGTTAAATATGATATCTTTTAGCAGTTTTACTACCTTAAAAATGTTCATCAAATTAGCATTTTTAATCAATAAAAAATGGAAACTCCTGGCAAGGAACCCATTTCAGACACTACCATTTTTTATTACAAAGTGCACTATGTGTTTTTTGTTTTTTTTGTTATATTAAATTATATGAAACAATAGGATGACAATATTTGGTCATTAATTTTCAAATCGGAAAGGTACAATCGGGTAGTTTTGACCCTTTAATAGCCATTTATGATCCATTAAGTATCATACTAAAAATGGCATGAGGGAATGTAAAATTTTGCAGATAGCCTTTTTTTAAAATGTTTTCTAGCAGAAAAAGTCATTGGTAAATAGTCAATAAAAAAAACGGGGCTACATAGTAAGAAAATGTCTTCTTCTTCTTCTTAAATTAGAGTTAGAATAATTCAACCCTTCTTTTAAAGAGTAAATCAATCTCCCTACATGCTTGGAGGAACGTACTAGAGACACACTCTCGACAGAACATACACATGTATGCATGTAAAGTATAAATTCAATCATCATGTTGCTTATCTATTCTTTTACATAATACAATGCATGTTAATGTACGTACATACGAACGCAAATACCTACGTAAATAAACACAAGTACAACAAACCTTTCAAATTACTCCAAAATTGCAACCAAATGCATGAGTAAATTTGATATATGTACTATTTTAAGGACTAAAATTATATTTCTGTAGTCGTGAAACAAGGCTTTTTTTAAATGAATATATATATATATATAATATTATATGAAATGAGGATAAAAAACGCCTCGCTCCATCCTCTCGGTCTATTTACTCTGAAAAACAAAAACCATTGAATTCAGTATGTATGTACAACATAGATGGACTCTCAATATCATTATTAATATAAGAGAATGTCTGTTGCTTATGAATGATCAAGTGAATGAGTAAAATACGAGTGAAAATACGCAACAGTCATAAAAAAAATAAAAAAAAGATAATTTGTACATTGTATGTATGTGTTTCGTGGCCAAAAGATTTATGTAGGCACTTAAATACATAATAACTCAATCATTATTTTGATTCAACTATAAAAGCAGTCGCGCAAATGAGAACTTAACGATTCCTTGTTTTCATTGCAAACTTGAATGTATATATGTAGACACAATTCGCTGTATGTGCGTATGTAGGTAAATGGTCATAAAAAGCCTTTCAACCATCGTAAAGACGACAAAATAGGGCAGTTGAAATTATAATTACAAATAAATAGATTGTCAATGTAATATTGCGTATATTTCTTCTATTATGTATATTAATATATATATATATATATATATTAGCCTTGAAATGGCACACGTCCTTTGAATGTGATCTCCTGCAAAGGCCTTCAGTTTGCGTTTTGGCTTCTAAATCAACCTTCAGTGATCTCAAACAACCTCAGAGGGTAACGCAACCCAAGACCAAAATGCAATTGGAAGTAAGGCCGAATTTGGGGCTACCAGTGAACTCAAAAGCTTCATGAAATGCTTCGGGTGAGGGGTCAAGGCACCTCAAGGAGAAGGCACACGTCTACTGGTTTTAAGGCTAGTACAACAATATATGTACATGTGTATATTGTATGCATACGCTTGGTCTGTAATGGTAACCAAATGTCATTATTTGTTTGTCAAAGGGCTTGGAATGAAGAGACAGATTGAATATAAAGAGGCGCAAAGAAGTCATTGAATAGTAGTACTAAGGAAGTTGCAAAATGTGATTGATATGAGGAGTAAGCATGAAACGCATTTGAATGAATGTAGTAGTCTTACACTATATTTAAAAATAAATTATTGCGACCAATCTATCTATCTATCTATATGTATACATTCACGGTTCAGTTAAAATAAATGCTAACAATGTTATAAGTAGTAGCACAGTCTATTATGATGTAAGTATTAGAAAAAAAAAAGTTTAAATTCTTTAAAAGGCATTATTAATAAGCGTTTTAATGATAATGGAACAAACAATGTGTCTTAAGGGGTTTTAAATATGTATTATGTACGTACATACATACATATGCCGAGAAATAAGCAAAGGGTTCGACCCCCCCCCCCTTCTTTCTTGTAGCTTTTTTTAAATAATGATATAAATAGCAACTAATAACTAACTAAATACCTACATATGTATGTACCTATATATATATGTATATATCGTGAGACCTTGAAAATCAAAAATCCAACCAAGTACATATTTACTTATTAAATAAATATAAATATATAAGTCATTTCTTCAATAGGCTCACAATTACCTTTGAGTGAATGCTGTTAGTACCTTCTTTTTCAATTATTATATACAAAAATAGAAATATGATGATGACTCTCTCTCTCTCTCATTACCACAAACACATTTTGTATCCTGGAAACCTTTTGTCCTTTTAATTAGGAGGAGAGTGAGATAGGAAACACTATTTGACTCGACTCTTCCAATGGTAATAATAGAATAATACTATTATTACCATTATTAATAATAATTGACTTTTAAGAGATTCGTCACTTTTTGGAATGAGGCTCGTTCCAAAAGTACCACCCCCTATTAGAATCCTCTTTTTTATATACAAACTTGGGGCGCGAGCTGATGCGCGGTTATTGCGGTTAGGCATTAAATTTTTTGTTTCCTCGACAGCTGAATGTTTTTGGGTTCATCAAAAAAAAATTAAAAAAATGGCTGAAATCAACGATTTTTATGTGCCAAAAGATTGGAAAAGAAAAAGTGTTCTTGTTTCGATTCGCACCGGAAGAGACAACAAAAGAAATTGCTAACTTCCTTAAGTTGGACAGGAGCTTTGTCTGGAAGGTCAGGAAGGAGTTGAGGGAGTCTGGAGGGGAGATCACGAAGGGATTGGATCAAGGTCAGCCCAAAAAAATATGTAAGGATTGCTTCAGGACCCCTCATTTTATTGCCAGGGTTGACAAAAAGATCAACGCTGATCGTTTGAGATATTTAAGTTTAAAAAAAAAGAAGAAGTAAATTTGCTTGTCAAAGATCGCACTCACCCTGTAGTATACCTAAATACAAGAAAAACTTAAAATAAATAATAGCACTATAACATAGGTATAATCCCTTACCATCAAAGGAGAGGTAAAAGAAAAAAAAAGTGAATAAAAAACAAGAACAACGACATGTACCTATGAAAGTAACATAAGGCCTTAAATAAGACTTTACATGACACATTTCAAGAGAATTAATTCATCATCCATACATATTCATTATCATATTTCTTTTCTACAGCAAACAAAGGACTTGCAATTTATACGGACATACTTATATGTACACATATCACATTATATGTGATATGTATATATATTAGAACGTTTTCTTAAGGAAGAGAGGGAAAGAAAATGAGGAGTGAGAAGAAGAACAAACCATTCATTCCTTCCTTCCTTCCTTCCTTCCTTCCTTCCAAGTTATATATATATATATATATACATTTATAAGTAGTCATATTTCTTCTTTCTTTTTTTACCTGCTCTCTTCAGGAGCAAGCAAGCAAGCAAACAAACAATAGTTCAATCTGTACACTGTCTACATATTACATGTACAACTAACGTGAGTGAGGTTGTTGTACTATAAAATGGCCAAGGTGCACAAGTCATAATATGTAAGTGAGATGACAAGGGACAGGAAAATTAATGTATGCAATAACTAATAATAATAATAATAATAATGATAAGACTATTTCTTACCTCAGTCAAGGCATGAAGTTGCCCTTCATGAACACATGCGGCTTCAAACCTAGGAGAAGAAGAAGAAGAAGAAAGGGAAAATAAATCATAGTAATTAAAAGATTCCAAAAATAAAGCATTTGTTCAAAAATAAAAATTAATTATGATAATATTAAATTAAGTATGCATGTAATTATGACTTATGGTCGCTCCGTCACATTCAGGGGGAATGAATTAAGGGTATAAGAAGATGATCTTCCATGACGTATGTACATATGTATCTATGCTAAGTACTTTGTGAAGATATACATATCATTTATTATTATAATTGGTATAAGTAAGTACATTGTAATGGAATGATGATGATGATGATCCGTACTCACATTTTCCCCTGCCGGAGTCGACCTTGCAAAGAGATGCTTTAAAGCAGTAAGTGCCCCTAATTGACTTAATTATAATCAAACCGTTTCATAAATATACATACATACATTCATGATATGAAAAATGATTTCTTGTGTGTGTGTAGGCATGTAAATGGTATAATTATATAACCCTGAATCGTCCTTTAAGTGAAATATGTATCCCTTCATTATCCAACACACACACACACACTTGGTTTATTTTGCAAAATGGAGGGCAAAACTGAATGGAGACTGACTCTACTCTACTCTACTCTACCCTCCCCCTTTGTTATAGGTTAAAACACCCCCATCATTAAGTGAATTTTAGTAGCAGAACGTTTCGTGTGTTGATTCAATGAGTGAATCATTTCCATCATGACAAAATATATAGGAACGAACACACCCAAGTCACATTTTTTTGTTTTGTTTACTTATTTGATATCAAATAAGTACAAAATACAAGTACAAAAACAAAACTGAGAGAAGGGAAGTTCCTCCATATCTAATAAATGAATAATATAATTATGATTAATTTCAATATACAAACATACATATTTTTGCTGAGGTGGACTCAGGAGCATGAAGGAAGGAGTTCATGCTCAAATGGAATGTTAAGTATGAATTATATACATATATATATAAGTCTTGCTTTTTAGTAATAAATAAAATAGAGATGAAGCAAACCCTTGAACCCCCCTCTTTCATATCCTTAAAAAATGGATTACAGCCATGATGACATTCCTTCTATTATCTGATCATTTTTATCCTAAATGATCCTTGCCTCATCATTCCTTCCATCAATCAATCACCGAACATATCAAGAAAGTACATAATGTATGTATGTATGTATATATGTACAAAAATACATCAAGGGCAATTCATGTCTTCACTCTCTCTCTCTCTCTCTCTCTATATATATATATATTAAAGACTACCAGACACAAATATTGCATGTTACAACAAACTACCTCTCGCATTTGTGAACGAGTGAGAAAATGATTTCCACAGAACAATACAAAGTAATAATCATATTTATTTATTATATTATTGTATATTATTATGATAATAATATCACCATAAATGCTATATATAGACACAAGTCATAAAAAAAAAAAAAAAAAAAAAAAAAAAAAAAACACTCGAGACGCACTGATTTCTCGAATAATCCTGAATCAAGCAGGATGATAAGGGTAAGTTACGCACATATCTATCACACCATATATGTATTATATTTATGATGAAAGAAACAAATTTCTTTTAAGAAGGGTAGTAATAATAATAATGTCTTATGTACATTCCTAGAGAAAATAGCAATGAAGACGTCTCTTGCCATTCAAGAGATATGAGGGAGCTATTATAGAGACTCTCTTCTTCTCCGTGCAAAACTACTAAATAAATCCATTTGGAATGTGTCAAATTCAAATATTCATTCATGGACTCTCAAAAGGAGAGTCTATATTTTGTTTGTTGATTTGTATTTGTGAGTGTGTGTACATATCTACACTTGGCAATGAACATGATACTACTTTCAAACAATATGAATGTATGTACAATTGTACAATACAGGGAATAAGAACATTTTTTTTGTACATAAAAAGTCTACTACAACGATTCCTGAAGTAAAGGGAGTAAAAGTAAGAGTTGAAAAAAAAGAAGAAGAAAAAGAAGAGGACAACTTGCAACTTACCTACCTTCAAGCTACTGTTAGTAGCTTTCTACTTTAAAAAAAAAAAAAAAAAAGTAAGTAAAAAAAATTTTTTTTTACTTACATACTTTACAAAAAAGAAGAAGAAAGAAGAACAATAATAAATTCCTTCTTTCACTTCCTTGCTTACAGACTTAAAAAAAAGATATCTTAAGATATTATTATATCGATTTCATGTTCCATAAAGCAAGAGCAGCGTATCATGTGCCTAGAAGGAAGAAAAGGAGAAGAAAACAACATCGAGAAGAAAAGAGTTACTCTTTCTTCTTTTTCTTCTTCTTCTTTCATTTCAAATTTATTTATATTAATAAAATGGAAGGGATAAATAGTTTCACTTAACCCGCAATTTGAAGAGGAATCACAGGATTTTGTAACAAATAAAATAAAACAAAAAACCTCTTAATAATCCAATTATGAATCAATGCATTTATATATATATATATATATATAACAAAATGCAATTAAGGTGAGCAGAGACTCTATATATACCTACTCCATGTATCTAAGTAATGTAGACATAAATGAAACAAAAGATAAAAGAAGAAATCTAAGAAATTCTTTGATTTATCATCAAAAAAATTTCATATTTTATTATGTGTGAATTTCGTAAGCATTGATAAGATTATCATTTGATAATTATAAATGTATGTATGTATCAGAAACGGTGTGAGAGGAATGTTTGAAGAGAGACGAGAAAAGATGATCCTTCTCTCTTGGAGGAGACATATGTACACAATGTACCAAATGTATTATTAAAAAAAATACAAACCCATGTTTCTTTCTTATAAATTAAGGAAAATATTAAAATATTTGCTCCTGTGCATTTGGAATAGGTCACACGACGGGATCCACAAATAAAAAGATCTTTAAGCCTTTACCGTCTATTAAAATATATTTCAGACCCTCATAATATGGTTTAAAAATGTGTTAATATATCATTATACATTTAAATAGCTATTACTTTAGAAAGGATTGGATATTTGTCTTCAATTATCCTACTTTTCTGGTTCCTAAACAAGTTTAGGTAACTTTTAAAGTCCAGCCATTTCATAGGAATGTTCACCCCAATTTAATGTGATGTTATTATTGCTTTCCTTTGACAATTAAAGTCTTATTGGTTCTTGTTTTGTGTCTTCATTTTCTTTCTTTCTTTCTTTCTTTCTTTATTATTATTATTATTATTAGAAATTATTTGATTTAATTACATATTTCAAACTCTCAATATGGCTTCACTTCAATTGAATATGTTGCAATCTCTATTGCAGGTTAGAGCCACACAAATCTTATTCCGAGACGTCTCACAAGAAGACAAATGAGGAAATCACACAAACTCAAATATATATATATATATATATTCATACAATAAGTACTTATTCTACACACACATATTTATCAAATGAGTAATGAGTCAATAGGGAGTGAGTGAGTGAGTGCGCCTGACTTTTAAAGAAATGGGAAATGTACATATTTTCCTCCTTTTTTTAAAATGAGCTTAATGATTTATATATGTTTAAAATTTGCATTTATTATATTTTTGTGTGCATTTTATTGCCAAAAGACACACATACATACATGCATACAATATAATATAATATGTGCGTACCCTCATAATGGGCAAATAAATGTCAAATGTGTCAGAGGACTGACTACCTAGCAATAATTGCGACAGAATCAAAGAATCTCTTTATTGATGAGGAAGGAGAGAAAGGCTCCCTCCTCCTCCTCCTTAGTGGATATGTATTGAAGGATGAGTCACATTTGGTGATGGCGGTGAGATTCTTCCATGTATGTATGTATGTACAACACACAAACAACTTTTCTCTTTGTAGTAAGAGCATGGAATTCCATTCATCCCATGTCTGTATACATACATATGTATAATATTATTTATGTTGAGTAAGAAGCAACAGTGAAAGAGGAAAAGAAAACAAAGTTCAAATACCCTCACTTTTCATACAGAGATGCATTATTTTTAAAAAGGAGATTTAATACATATATCCGAGGTATGTCTATCTATGTACTTAAGTATTAGGTATCATCCTCACATTGAAAAATGAGGTTTTAAATTTAGAAAGAGGGAGAAGAAATGATTTTTGCAAAGAGAGAGAGAGAGAGAGAGAGTCTAAAAATAGGAAATGAGATTACGTCATAGTTGAATCTCGTTTCCTCTATTTATTGATATCTACTTGACGACTACATCATATATATGTATGTATGAACATACAATATTGGTGTCTGATTATATGTATATACATAAATGTGTAATATATATATCTACATATTAACACACAAAAGCATGCTGCTGATGATGCCACAAACACACTCTCTCTCTCTCTCTCTGTGTATTGAACTTTAAAATAGAAAGGGGGAAAATTATAGGGGAATATTTCATTTGAGTAACAACAGCTAATCGTTGTTTTCTTTTAAATGTCAATCTTCTTTAAACATGACCCACCCACCCACCCACCACATTCCTCTCATACATATATGTATATGCTTAGATAAAAGTAGTAACATTGATGTACAATGTATGTATGTACAATATGTTAACATAAACAAATTATTTACGTACGTACGTACGTACGTACGTAAGTAGTAACGAAAGGGTCAAGTCTGTTGTATGTACATACAGAGTTGTCTAGACTTTAGAGTATACATATATGTATACTCTAAATACATTTATGATTGTAAATACATAATTAGCTGATTTATTTCCTCTAATCATTAATTTTCTATAACATATAAATGCTATTGTATGTACTTCACTTCAAGGAGCATACATATGTACATAATTATAATGAATGACCAAATCAACCATTTCACCTACTTCTTCTTTACCTTTCAAACATCACCACCTCTCTAAAGAGAGTAGCAGCAGCAGCAGCAGCGGCACAACTTTTCAAAGTACATTGAGTAGCAACATAACTACTTGTGAATGAACGGTATTAAACAGCATTTGATGAATACATAATACATATATAATATGAATATTTATCATTCCTTCGCCTGGAAGATGTGTTTGTATGTTTGTATGTATGTTTGTTCGTTCCTCCTTTACAAGGCTTCCCATGCAATACATAAATACAAATCATACAAGTTGTGTTCTCGAAGAAAAACAAGGTCACCATCTATATGTAGACACAAATATATGTAGAATCAAGAGCATAAAATAGAGTCATCACATTGGATGATCATTTTTGATGATAATAATAATAACAAAGAAGAATATTTGCGTGTGGAAGAAACTGACTTTGTTATTACCCCCAAATCTATAATAATATATATATAGATAACTCAAAATAAAAAGACAATATAACATAATCAAAGCTGTACAAATCAAACCTTTCCATAACGGATAAATTATATCCTTAGCTCGCATGTACAGCAATGTAGTATGCATGTAGTTATTATGTAGGTAGGTAAGTAAGTAAATATGTATGTAGATATATGTATTATTACTCAACAAGGAAAATGATACTCGTCATCAAATGGACACCTGCCACCCTGGTTTGTCAGGGTTGTTTTTGCCCTTATCATTCAAATTAATCAACTCACATAGGTATACATACTATGAATATTGAAGGCGACAACAGGGCTTAATGATAAGCCATGATTTTAGCTAATGAATACAGGCATATCCATATCCGGAATGTGTTGACTGAGAATCAATGATACGTGCCTATCACAACTACTATATACCTATATAGATTTGTGAGCTTTATCTCTTCACGTCCTTATCGTGTCACATAATATAAATAGCGTATATTAATATGATTATTTCTGTCAATATTAGCAAAGAGTCTACAAACTCATATATATATATATATGTACATAAGGGCTAACTGGCTTGACTCAAAGTGTGAATTGGAAGAGCATACATAGATGCAGTTAGTTAGTTGTTATATTAAAATGTATGAATATTAAATTCCCAGGGTCAAGTTTTCAGCTTACTTATTTTCTCCCTTTCTTTCTTTCTTTATGTATTTCTTTTTGCATCAGGTACAAGGTCAAAGAAGAAGAAGAAGAAAAAGAAGAGGAAGGAGGTAGAAATTCCCTCGAAATCACCAATCTCCTCAAAACACGTATGTAAATAAAGTCATTAAACTCTTCGTACAAAAGGGTTTCTCTAATGAATAAGACCTTCTTATTCTACTACTACGACTACTCCTCCCATGTCTAATTATGATGACTACCATTATCAAAACCCTATTTGCACTCCCTATCCTTCCCTCAAAAAGCAGTCCTTTCTTGAAGGGATATGATCCATGGATAAGGCAAGTTATATTTTGCTATATTTCTATTCGCTTGACAACCCACGCTATTACTAATATTACAACCATCATTATTCCTATTTTTTTATCCAAATATTTGACTTGCACTAATTATAATTAAATATACTCATGTATAAATGTAAGTATATTGTAAAACAAAAACAAAAAAATTCTTACCCGAGGATATTTTTGTGCTTTAATTTATTCATTAGTTGCACTTCTTTGAGCATATTGATTCGATTTGAGTGATTTTTGTTCATTTTGAGTACCATGATCTTTCCGGTCACTTTATGGGTCACCTGAAATAAAAAAAAAGCAGGTAATATTAATAATAACAAAGCTAGGGTAATTATTTGACAAATGATTAAACTCTCTCGTATTTATGTACATAAAATCTCCATATTTCAACATCAAAACTTTCTTACAAAATCCTAATTGTACAATATATATATATATATATATATATATATATATATATATATATATATATATATATATATATGTATCTACATAATTGTCTGATAAAAAAAATATGTACAATCAAAGATACGATCATCCTCTCTCTCCTTATTGATTTTATTCCAATTATACAATAAATAATAATTACAATCATAATAAGCCCTTAATGACGGATTTCCGTTCTGTCTTGATCCGAGCTCATTACGTAAGTCAAATTCAATTACAACGCAACACACACCACCCCACAACACTTTGTTTGACTTGTATAAGCTATATCCGTTTACTAACTATTCTTAAATCCTGTCCATAAATCATTTAGGTATACACCACCAACTATGGCTAAGGCTTCATTTTCTTTATTAGTATATAAATGCAATATTCATAATTGGATATTTGATATGATATGATATATATATATATTACCATCAAAACCAAGGATACTGTATTTTATAGGTATGCATGCAAACCATAGAGTTCCAAAACTATATGTAGATTTGATCATAATTTGACTCCTTTTAATAGATTTTAGACTCAGAATCAAAATAAACATTCTAATTATAATTACTTATATATGTATATTATATATTATTTTGAAACTATGTATATATATATATGTGCCCGCTGGCAAGTCAATTTAATGCTTCATTTCTTCTACAAATTATTTATTTTGTTGTTGTTTTTGTTTCTTCCTTAGCTAATTTATTGACTCAATTGAGTCTTATTTGTTGTTTCTTTGAGTTTTTTTTTTTTTTTTTTTTTTTTGAGGGGGAATGTTGCATTAATTTTTATATAATATGCCAATAAATAAAGATGATGACCACGAGGGATGAGTCGTCTTACTGACTCAAACATTTTCTTTTAAGGTATGAATTATTCAAGTTCTCCGAATGGATTTTATTTATTTTTACACTTGGGCAGCATCCATAAGCAACATGTGACCTAGGTACATGCATACATGCATATAAGGTACAAATGTATTTACCCTTGACTCCATGAGCTTCAGTTATATATTTTCAAGAGAGGGAACAGAGACAAGGACAAGGACTCCTTCTCTCCCCCCCCCCCTCTCCTCTTTCCACCTACCTCTCCATGCAATATATTCAGAAATGAGCAGAACCCTTCTTCAAGGATGTGCAATCATCATGATCAGACTGCAGGAATATATATATATATATATATATATATACAACTGGCACTTAGACATATGCCTATATAGCCTATAACCAACATTTCTTTAAATTAAAAGAAAAAGGAAAAACAATTCAGAATGAAATGATGAAGAAAATATATATATAATTTGAGGGTCATCTCTATTTTTCATCTTTCATAAAATAAAATAAAGTAAAAACACACCAACCAACAGATGTTTCAGATGTTATATATGTACAAACTCTGCGTACATAGTTCTTTATTACTATTTTTAATACAAAGGTAGGATTTCATCACATCTACTTTAAAAAAAAATAAAGAAGTATTTTCACACTTTTAAATCATACTACTACTGCTAACGTATGTAAAGTATGTAGTTGTTTTAAGTGATGCTGCTGACGATGTTTTGTCACACCCTTGGTATCTTATGAGATACTATATAGATTGTGGAAAAAGATCATCATCCTTTTTGGATTTTTGGACAGGAGGTGGGAGAAGGAATCTGATATTATCCCCCCCCCCCTCCTCCTAATGATGACAGTAAGGAATGCGGGTCCAATGAGACTGAAACGTTTCATCATTTCACTACTACTACTGCTGCTGCTCCTTGAGTGCGCACACTTAAAGTAAGAGTCAACTTTCAATTGTGCAATTCTCCTAGTCCTTGTTTCAATAAAAAAATATTCATGTCCAAATTAATTATAATTAAATTGATTCTCTCTCTCTCTTTCCATACCTACTACTTCTACTACAACCTACATATTTAATTGCATCGTCATTTTCAATGGAATAATTATTTTTAATAAAAAAAAAAAAAAAACCAAAACAGCATTTTTTGGAGAAGTAGAAAAACAAAAAAATCACTTGCTATTATTAAATGTTGAAAAGTAATATGTTCTACACACTAATAGGTTCTAAAGTCAACAAATCTATATACTTGTACGTAGAGGGAACATACCTCATGATATGCATGCAACACTGCACGGACCACCCAAAAAAGAAAAAAAAGAAGATTCCTAGAAGAGCCTTCCAAGTAAGCATTATTTCATCTTAATCCAAAAAGAAATCCACGAATAAAACCACAGGAAACATCCCTTAATTTGCTTCAAATCCTTTGTGTACTTTAACTAGGCATAAAAAACATTTTTGTGGTTTCATGGGTGAATCGCTAGGGACTGTTGCTCCTCTGATGAATGGATCTACCTATGCATAATATATGTATAATATGTAAATGGACCACCAGGAGTGTAACAGGGATAATAAAGGATTGCACTGTCCTTGACTCCCAAAACTTTCTATGTAGAGATGGATTAAAAAAATACGAAAGATAATGACCACCACCACCACCATCATCATCATCACCGTCTCTAACTACTACTGGATGGACATATGGCTCGTATCCCTGTTGTGGTTAAGTAGTGAGTGAGTGTTTTGTTAATAATAATAAGAAGAAGGAGAAAGAGAGAAAGAGGAGTGAGTTTTAAGAAATGGATCAATATGACGAGACAGGAGCAGCAGCCTTAACTCAATATCATTCATCAACAATTATTGTCGTCCATCGACAATGAATGTTTTAAATTCAATCACTTGCACACATAGAGAAGGGAGGAAAAGGAAGAAGAGACTCATTCATATGTATGTATGTATGTTTGTATTAAGATAATAAATACATTCATTGTACATACATAGAATATAGAAAGAAAGAAAGAAAGACATCTTTCTTGGTGAAGAAGTAAAGAGGACAATTGAGCAATGCGTCATGATTATTACCTTCATAAATAGCAAGGCATAACCAAGAACCGGTTACAACAACAACAACAGCAAAACAACTGGGTCATCATGTTCATCATCGTGACTGTTGCACACATGTACCTTATTCCTTCGAATCAAAGTTTTCCCCCTACGAATGGAATTGAGATTCTTGAAAACAGTCTCAATGAATAAAAAAACAAAAATAATCCAGTATATTTCTATAAATATATATATATATTCAATAAAGATAAACGCTCGGAGAACTATCTCCACATTTCCTTCATTAGATGTGAAGGAAGATGAATAAATTAAACGGAAGAACATATATCATACATACATACACACACACAAATACATACTAATATTATAAATAAAACAATCATCATGTGCTTACAAACATACATACATGTTATGTAAGTACGTATAGAGATTAAAGCCTCTTAGAAACATGTCATTTGTCACTCTCATCGATGAAGACCGTCGTCGACGTCGTCGTCTCCTCCTCCTTCTCCATTCAATAATAATTCAAACTTTATTTATTTTTTTCCAAGTTATGATTTATCATAAATTAGAAATGTCACACCGAGTGAAGTTTTTATCTAATGGATCATGAGAAAAAAAAAAGAAAAAAAAGATGAACTCATCACACACTGACAGATTGGAAAAATAAAATATTTTTAAAAAAATCAATGGAAGAGTCAAAAAGGGTTGCTTCTTTTTATTGAGTATGCATGTATGAGCTATGTATATACATTCTTAATAACTATAACTAATAGTAATAATATATTGTACTAGTTACTATTTTGAAAAACAACAACAACAACAACACATATCCCCTTGGACTCACAAGCCCGTACATAGCCAGGGTACATTCCCTTCTCTGCATAACAGACACATGAGTCACGCACCACATATATACATACTTACATCAACGTATATATATTCTACTCAGTCCATGTTGTTTCTACTGCTCTACTGTAGTTGTAGTAGGAGTGAGGAAGGTTTTGTGTGTGTGAGTGTGTGATTGTTGTTCAAAGAATTTAAACGGTAGTTGTGAGCGAAGAAGTGGTTGTTGTTGTTGTTGAGTTGAGACATTATGTATCATCAAATAGTACATACTTAAAAAGACATACATAACATATATATATACATATAAATGTACATGTGTATAATGTAATTGAAATGGGTCCACGGCGCCAGAGAGACGAATAATCAAGATTCTTCTTTATATATATATATATATACATATATCTCTTTTAATGTATACATAATATAAGTTATAAGAACATGTTGTTGTTGTTGTTGTTGTAGTGAGTGAATGAGTCAATCTTGGTTCGCTCTAGCCTCATATTCGAAAGAAAGATGAGCAAAAAAGCAAATGATTTGTGGAGGAGAGAGTAAATGTAAATAAATAGATGAACCAAACAAAATGAAGGAAATATGTACATAGGGCAGCAGCAGAGCAACAACATTCTGAATGATATCTAGAATTGACCTAAATAACTCCATGGACTGATTAGTCAATTTATGTCTGTACATTCTGACACAGGTACAGGCTCCCCCCCCCTAAATACATGTATACTTAAAACATAAGTCAAACATCGTGATCATACGCAAAAATTTGAACCCACCTTAGAAACTAATATAATACTCATTATATGTTATGTATGAGCAATGAATCACAATCTACAGAGTAGACGACAACACACACACACACATATTTTTTATCATTCAATGAGGCCTCAAATATTTATGACTACTCACGAAGACGCATTAAAAAAATGAATTCATTGCTCATAGGAAAAGTAGGAAAAAAAATAATAAAAATAATAATAAACTTGGAAAAATGTCACACACACACACCTAAGTAAGTCATTCCTTCTACTTCTTATATTACAATATACATACACATGGAAACTGTTATTATTTATACACAACTACTATACATATATTAATACCATGAGTGATGAGGAGTTAGGGTAGTCGAAAGAGAGAGAGAGAGAGAGAAAGAATTTGCAATTTTTATTGCTCGCCCCTCGTCTCAGATTTCATAAATGTATGCGTATATGTATATATATATATATATACATTCTATATTCATAAACTTATATAATAACCCTTTGTTAAGAAACCTTTTTTAAGGGAAATTTTTTTTTAAAAAGGAAAAGAAAATCGATTCAAAACTTATCAAAATCTGATATGCCTCCCAAACTTGCAAGCATATGACAATTGTGGTCAGAGAAAAGGAAGAGGGGGGGGGGGGAGGTTGTCGTTTACTTTTCTGCAGTAGGTAAAATTGCAAAATAAATTGTCATATAGGTGGTAAGAACAAAAAGATCACAAAAAAAAACACTGCACGAAGTCGTGTATGTACATTTAATTAATTATCAAAGGAATAAAGTCAAGGAAATTGAAATAACAATAATAATAGCAATAATATAATATATGTAGGACAATTCAAAAGGACAAACAATTAAAAGTCAGGAGAGTGAAATCATCATTAAATATTCAAATTACAAATTCACGAAATGATAAATGTTTTTTTTATATTTTTTAAATAGAAAAAACAATTTTATGACTTTGCTTTCATTATGAACGCAAGGACTGCAAAAAACAAAACAAAACAACTTGTCATATCATTTAATTTTATTCTGCAATGCAAAATGAAGTAGGTACACACCAGAGATGGTGTGTGATACATTATGATGTATCTACATATACTGACCATTCTAGAATAACCTGTTTGAGTAGACTCATTTATTATTATGATATTTATATGAGAAAATAGAGGAAAGGAAATAATGAGCATTCATATTTATTTGATCACATAAACATGACAAACATCCATCTATTGGATTAAACAAATAATGAATAAATAAATAAATTAAATGAAAGCTGTAAATTGAGCAGAAAATCATAATATATATATATATATAAGTATATTATAACTTGTTTTCCATCAAAAATAAATAAAAACTCTACCCTGAGAGGGAAAATGATTTTCTCAATTTTAACAAAAACAAAATCGTGATCGTTTTGAACTTGAAAAAAAAAAAAGAATTCTTCTTACAAATAAATGCTTAAGAGTAATGCATGGATTTACCCTCTTGGAAGACTACTAAATAAATTAAAGACTTGAATGAAATTTGATGTACTTTAAAGACGGCTCCTCTTGGGTCATGGAATGCCATGTATGTAGTATCTAAAAATACAGTGGCACTTTGAGCAAAAAGTGTTGCAATACTTAAGAAAATATTTACATACTATATTATTTCATTATGTATGTAGGAACATTGAAAAAAGAAGAGCCAAAAAGAGACAAGAGGAGTAAGAGGTTAAGGAAAGCCTCTAAGGACGTAGATGTACTTTATAAGATGATGCCTTTTAAGAGCCCTTCTCTTGTTCGGGAACTTGCTTTTCCTCCCCCCAACTCAGATTAATTATAATACTATGAACATCACAATAATATGGTATACAATGAGCAATTGGGAGAGAGAGAGAGAGAGAGAGAGTGGATTATTTTAATTAGAAATAAATATCTTTACCTTATATACATCAGAGAAGAATCCAGAGCCGATTTCATCCTTGTGAAAGTCATCGAGTCTATATAAATGAGACACAGCGGTTTTTAGGGCCGTACATGAAGGGACTCGAATCCGTTTCCTCCACTCAATGACCCCCTCTTCCTGTTCCGAGGGTAGGAGATACCCCCTCGGAAAATAATCAACGTTCATATTGGTTCATAAATAAGTGTTATTGGCAGCACAATCACAGCACACTCAAGTCATGTAAAGGGAGGTGTGAGGGTTTATGTGGGTCCTACTCCTCCAGGAACGACTTCTATTTATTATATCTAAGTAAGTAACTTATACTGACGACGACGACGACGTTGTTGTTGTTCTTTAAATATTTTTAGCATTGGGGCAGCCCAGGATCTAAGGGTAATGCAACCCTACTGAGATGTCTTCTTCAACTGCCGCCCTCTTCCTTCCTTTTGATTATTTAAGTCACCGGCCTGCTTTAATTATTCTTCTTTTTTCATGCACGCTTTCCTCCCCCCTCAGCTCCCGCTCTTCTCCTTCTCCTCCTTTGCTTCTTCTTCTTCTCTCCCCACTCAAACCTACTACACACACACACACACACAACCTGCTGCCTTACGCCGAAATACAACTCGAGCGTCATCTAGCCACCCATAGTATGATTTATATAAATGTATTATTGTTTATTATTATAATAGGTTTTTACTACTTTTTGTACTTACATGTGATCATCATCATTCATCTGATTAAGAAACATAATGTACATACATATTATAGACTGAAAGGATTCCCATAATATTTTTTTTTTCAATAGCCAATAGGCAATCTATGTACATCAATTAATCATTATAAATATTGATTTTTTTAACCTCATCCCTCCAATGGAAAATGACGCCTTCGCTCGAGCCGATATAATAATATATGAATGATGAAGAAGAAAAAGAAGAAAAAAGAAGAATTTCTTTTCTCTTTTTATTCTGCTAATTTTGGAATTCGCGGGGATTCCTTATAAGTTCAAGCATTGTTTCAAATTATTATTATTATCATAATAACAAAAAGTGAATGATAGGTTTCCCTTAACATGCTTTTTTCCTCTTTAATTTTTTTTTTTTGTCTCTTCCGATAAGAGCACAAATTATGTACATACAACATTGTGTGTGTATTGTTCTAAATAAATAATATTCTTCTTAGAATTATGGCTTTGTTTATCTGACAAATAAAAATAAAGCATTTCTTTTTTGGATTCATTTCATTGAAAAAAATATATAAATAAAGTTAACGAATGCATCCTGGAACTAAGGAAGTCTCATGAATAGAAAGCCACAGTATTATGCGTATGCAAAACCCCTATTGGCCTGAAAAATATGACTAAAAAAGTAATGCAAAATACACCTTCCTATGCAGTGTTAATTTATTTTACAACTTTGCCAAATTCTAAATACTTAACATTTGAGTGATGTTACAAAGACTGCAAACAAAAACAGAAATGCAGAATAATGGATATTTTATCAAAAATACGTATTGATACTATGTATGTAGTTAAGCACATGGATACACTTACAATACATGTTTTGGGGGACCCCAAAGAATGTTTATTATCTGTTTCTATGTATGTATGTATCTTAAAGCATTTTTTGTGATAGAAATTGCGTATTTTAAAATAGTCATGACTTTCACAATTTCCTCGGAATATGAGGACAATTTAAATAAGTCGTCATTACATAGGTAAATACTTCACGTTTATGTTGTAAGTGCCCGTACATTTGCAATGATTGTACATGAATCATTGATGAGGAGAGTATTTATATCAAAAAATTGGCTTTGAAGTAGTTATCAAGTTACAACTGACCCACATAAATAATTTTTTTTTTACAATTAACTGTGCTAATTTTAATTATCTCGTGTCCCATTTTCTGTTTTAAAAATATTATTACTCACAGAACTTATTTTATATTGACTGCTCATTGATATAATATTAATTCGGAAATCGAAAGGAATTCTTAGTCATGTCTTCTATAAATTAATTCATCACAATATATGTATATATGTATATATATATATACTATAATTAGGCATGTGTGATGTCATTAAAAATATTTTTGAAGCTAACAATGAATGATTTATTATTGAGTTGGAAACAGATATAGAAACGAGTACATACAATAATAGTGTTCTATCAGTTTTTAAATTTTTCGGTTAAATTTAAAAATACAGAAAAGACGGGTTCTTGATATCATTCACGTTGAATCCATTTTTTGTAATCTTATGAGAGAAAAAAAAAACTGATTCAACATCAAAGATGGATTTTTTTTTCAATCGACAGTTATAATTGGACTTAACCATGGTTCTAAAATAGAACCGACACAACACTACTGCTACTAAGTAGATCCTCATTATTTGAATGGACTAAAAAAAAGTCGGGAAACTTTGAGGGATACATTCCTGTAAGTCCTGTACATGTGCTCTTGCCATGAACGAAAATGAATGCTCCTCTTGATAGCTAGTTATCATCGTGGGTTTCATTCATTTCTAATGAGTAGTGATGTGACCAACCTTTTTTTCACTTACTCAATTAAGCACAATTTTCTATTGATGAAGCCAATTTTCTAGCTCAAATGCCAAAGGGGAAATTCCATACGATAACTTATACTTAAGAGAGATATATTTGTTTAGACGGATCCTCAAATCTGTTTGCTTACAAGATATCTATGAAAGATACATATGTAAATGTATTTCCCATGTTTATGCTTCTCAGTACATCTTCAATCTTCATTATACTTTTTCAGATTTTATTAAGAAATATTTTTTTGCAAAAAAGGACAGTCTGTTTTTTTTTTGTTTTGTTTTTCAGGTATCCTTGTTTTAACATATTTGAATTTCGTCTTGGTTATCGATCATTGCTTTTTGGACAGAAATAATACCCCTAATCACATACTTTAAAACACATTTTTCCCAAGAAATCTATGTTTAAATAACACAAATCACAAGTTACATTTGAGTCAAGTCAACAAGGAACTAAGTTTATCTGAAATATTTTAAAAATGTGAGTGTGAACTCCTATCATAATCTTGAAGCAATATTCTTTCGTTTGTATTAATAGATTATTTCGATTAATTATATAATGACTCCAATAATTGCAACTGTATTATAGGAAAAAACCAACTGCCACTAAATAAATCTCTGGGGCAATGAAAAAGATGGACGTCCTTTCAGGGACCATATCCATAACAAATGAAAACATCAAACCACAAACATTACAATACGTTACTCCAGATTCATTATTATATTCACAAATATCATTAACTACATTCACCTCAATGAATGATAACCATTTTTTAATTTTTCCTTTGTTCCTCACCTTGATATAATCTTTGCAGACTGTTCTTTACTTGTAAAACATTATGTTGAGGTAAAGTTGATGTTACCTTCTTAAGGGAAAAAAAAAATGATAACAGCTTCGGAAAACAAAAAGACCTGTTTGAAGAGCCAACTCCACTTTTTATTACATGCCCGATTTGCATATGGTTTACATTCCTAGTCATTTGTAAACTTTTCCATAAATAAAAATTAATTTCTTGTCTCAACGACTTCATCATGATGAATAGTGACCCACTGACAAATTTCTATGTGAGTACATACATAATATGTTACACATACAAATATAGATCAAAGTTGTCACATCAGAAGGATGTAGGAAGTCACTAATAATAACTATTTATGTGCTTCCATGTATTTTTCTTCTTTAAACATATTATTATTAGGGATGGGACTTTTGTTCAGGAAAATACAGTTTTGAGATTAGAAAAGGAAAAACGCTTGGTACCCTTGCTCTTTTTTTTAAATTCTTCGAGAAGAACACATTAATAGTAAAGAATTTCCACCCACATTTTTTGTAGATTTTGTTAAAAATATATAATAAAATTTTAGTACATCTATAAATATAATTTTGAATTAAGGGTCATCATCTTTTTTTTTTTTTTTTTTTTTTTGTGTGTATAATGTAGTCCTCATATAGAGGATGAAGATACATACATAGCTAAAAGAATCTGAATTAAATGATTGATACCTTAAGTCTACCAACTTTAAAGATTAAGTAAGAGTTGATCATGAATACAAATTCTGTTTGCCAATAATCCTAATTTTGTAGAGGTTTGAATTGTGCAACAATTTGTTGAACAAAATTTTTGAGTATATCATGGCACTTGATAATTTAGGGTCAAGGATTTATTTTTTTACATTATTGGGACACAAAAAGGTGCTTTATTTTTTTTTTTTTTTTTTTTTTTTTTGGGGGGGGGGGGGGGTCATTCTCTATAAAGTAAATTTTGCCAGAAAAAGAAAACTCGACTTTTCTTGTCTTTTTGTATTTTTTTACTTTTGCTCAGTCCGATTTCATGCTGTACATGGGGATACTATACTGTTTATCATAAATATCAGTTAGCTGATTGGTTCTTTAGAACCTATATACTCTACCTTGCTCATGACGTTATCCCATTGACTTAAAAATGCAGTGTGTACACAGTACTTTTTCGTCAGCTATGGACTTTTCTATTTCTCTTTGCCTCATAAGTATTCGGAACACTGACTGGTTGAACCCTAATCACCTATTATTATGATTAAAAACGATTATACAATTGAGAAGAATTGGCCAATTATCAATTGTCATGAGGCCCTTTTCTCTGCTTCTTTTTGGAGGAAAGGTTGTGAGATTCAATAGATATAACGACCTTTTAATATGGCATTAATTTTTAAGGTAATAATTTAAGAACAGTGTATCCTTTACTCTTGACCTTAACTTTAAGTTTAATGATAACCTATTAATATATATATATATATAAATAAATCCTTCAATTTAAGCACGAATGATGCATGATCCAGATTCGATTCGTCCCCAAATAGTTCATAATAAACATGAATCTTATACGTACAGATTGGTGATCGACCAATAGTGATTATTTGGTGGTTAGAAAACCGATAGTTGATTAATCGGCTAAAAAGTTTTTTTCTTCATATTAATCATTGAATTGTCAGTAAAAAAAATTACGCAAAGGCCACTACATAGCAAACCATCTGCCAAGATTGTGAAAAATGACATCCTAGAATTTTTTTTTGCTCATTATAGTTAATTTATTTTATTGACATCCAGTGTGGCCACACATGGGATTTAATGCTAGTTGTTAGTTTTTTTAATACTTAATGACAGATAAAAGTAATGTCACACACCTTAAACTACAAAAATATTAATTATGCGTAAAACAATTTCAGAAATAGCTGCACTCGGAACATTTTGGTTTTTGCAATGGTGATGTTAATAACACAGGTTAACAAAAATCAAAATGGAAATGAAGGTGAATTGAGGTTGCCGTTGGAGAATGGGCCAAAAAAGTTCAAAAAGTAGAGTTTGATTTCTCAAAAACCGTCGAACTCTTTCTTTTTTTACAGATTTGAAATTAATGTGGAAAATTGAATAACTTTTATTAACCTTATACCTCTTAGAATTTTTGACTGTTGACCTGTGTAATTAAAAACTTTTAATTTCATTTATTCTGTAAAAAAAAAAATTATTGGTTTTGTTTTTTATTTTGAGAAATGGATCTTGTCTTTTAGGGAATTAAAATATCAGTAATAATATACATAGTTAATCAGCAGATGATAACTGATTACTCTTAAATTGTTAAAAAATTGACTCATTAAATTGTCTCATAGATATTGAGTTGGAAAAGTCAGAGTAAATCCTTGATTAAAATAAGAAAAGAAAATCAATTTTGAGTTAAGTTGAAATCCCTTCCACCCGACATCGATATGTAAATGGTTTTAGGAACATAAAGTACAGGAAAATAGTAAGGAAAAAAAGTCTAAAAGAGTTTAAGTTGTCTTTTAAAAAGTACTTTGGTATTCAATGGCGTACTGAGGGACGGGGGGGGGGGGTAAGGCTATTGGGTGAAAACAATCTACCTTTTTTTTTTGCCTAGAGTTGCCCTCTTGTGAAAATGACAAATTTACTTTAAATAACAAATGTGCCTCTAAATTTCTCTAAATTTAAACCCAGTATTTGTAAATGACTGGAAAATTATGTGTGATTGTAGTACAATAATAATAATAATAATAAAAACAAAAACTTTTTTATTTATTTCATACTTAATGATGGATATCATATTTCTCAAACTATAACTCATGCAAAATTTTCCCATGAAAATGAAAAAATTTCCATATTCTGAGCTTTTTGATAATTTGCCAATTCTCAGATTTTAATTATTTTTTTTTTTTTGCAGTATTAACTTATTTTTACGAATTATTTGCCAAATAGGTAGGTACGTAATATTATACATATATTTAAGTTTCGACAATGATGCTCATTTTTTTTTTTTTTTTTGCAATTTGTATATATGTATATTGATCAGGGGTTTAAGGGAAACACATTTCCATTTTGACATTTCAATTTTTGTTGACCTGTGTTATTAACATCACACTTCAAAAACCCAAATGTTCCAAGTGCAGCTATTTTTGAAAGTTTTTGACGCATTCAAGAAAGTAAATTTTCTAAAAATTTCGAATGAAAGATGTAAAAACCTGGATGTTGAGTATTTGTGAGGGAGTTTCAATTTGATTTCGAATAAAAAAAAAGAGATAAATAAATTGATGTATTTACATATTTATAGCCAACTTTTACTTCTATAATATAATCATAAGGCATTTCTAGCCAAAAATATTATAAGCAATGGGTCAATAATTCGATTTACTGACTTTTACATCAATTTTACAAAATTTTGACTCAAAGTAATAACTCTCTTGGCTCAGTAGAAATATCGATAGGGACAATAAACATACATACATACATATAATGTGTGCGTTCTCGATGTTTATAATTACAAATCCTTCCATATATGTAGCTCATGGAATCAACTTTGCAAATTTAATCACTTTTCTGCAAAAATGTACGATTACATAATATAAAACAAGTTATTTTCTTTCAGTTGTCATCTCCATTTTATAATATAAAAATGTGCTCTCAGAGTCCAAATCATGTTGAACCCCCGCCATTTGTACTTGCTCCATTTATAGCAATTAGACATGAGTCATATCCAATATCTGACAAAGATTTGAGGCATATTTAAGAATGTCTATTATTGATTTGTATACGTATTATTATGGACTATGGTCCATGAAGCTTTCCTACAATTTTGTTACATCCAGACATATGTACATAGATTGATTAATTTATCAGACTCGAAAAAATGCTTGATGAATCGAACTTTATCGATGTCTTAACTGTTCATAAACTATATTTATCCCTTAGCTTTATAATTTATTTTTATACCTACACGAATTACAACGTTTAATAACACAGGGTCAAGAAATTTGAAATGTTAAAAATTCTAAGGGATATAAGGTTAATAAAAGTTATTCAGTTTTGCACATTGATGTCAAATCTGTAATTCTTTTTTTCGAGAGTCCGACGGAGAAAACAAGTGCTATAGCACTTGTTTTTTATTAGATCTACCGTGAGTCTTAGATTTCTAGCGCATTTTTGCTCAAAATTGGATGAAAATTTATTTCTTCAAAGTTAAAGGCTCTTATCGGGCGCTTGACATCTTGTTTGAAAGCTTTGTGTCTAATCTCTTTAATGCATTCCTTATTAATCCATTTCATGCAATATTCAAGGAGTTATTTAAGCACAAAGGATTTCATCGACTTTTGGGCCTACTCCGGCACCCTACGCCACTAGGAATCCTTTTAGGTCAAAACAAAGACTAGAAATGAAATTTCCATAAAAAACACTAGCCAATCATTATTTTTTAATGCCCAAAATGTGTATTCTTCTAGGCTTAAATTGAAGTTGAAATTGGAAAATGGGCCAAAAAAGCTAAAAAAGTAGGGACCGATTTCTCGAAAACCGTTGGACTCTCGAAAAAAAAATTACAGATTTGAAATCAGTGAGCAAAACTAAATAACTTTTATTATACTTATACCCCAGAAGATTTTTGGCTGTTGACCAGTGTAATTAATTAATTACTTATTTATTTATATTACTTTTGTTATTCATTAAGTAATGCATTTATTGCAGCATTACTTTTATAAAAAATAGTCTTTATATACGATATAATGGTAAAAATAAAATATTTGAAATATAATTGTACTCTATTCACTTGAAGCTTGGCAATATTTCTCATGCTGTATGTATTGGTATATAATTGCCCTTACATCATTTGTAAATGACGAAAAAAACTCTTTATCACAACGTTAAAAAAATGTAGTGTCAATTTTAGAGTATATGTACAGAAAGACTTACCATATTTGCAAGTGGTTGATTCTTTTATATTTGAGTATAAACCTTCCTGGAAGAGACAGGTAGTTAGAACACCGGCAATAAGTCAATATGAGTAGCATGATAAAAGTTTTAAAAAATAGTCCAATGTTAAAAAATAACCTTTGATTCATGAAGATCATATTATAATAATAATAATAATTTGTATTTGTTGTATTTATATTCAAATATGAATATCTTATGTAAAAAGTTATGTACCTAATGGACATTGCTTACCTGAGTTGAAATGATTTCTTTTCATCTCAGGGTTTATCAGGTGATGCAGTGATGAAGTCAGCCACTAGAAAATCTAGACTGCGCAGTTTTGAACTGAATGCTGATGTCTAGTTCTTTGTATTTGTCTAGGGTTTTCCAATGGGAACCTGTAAAAAAGAACACCAGAGTCCTTTGAAATACTAGGATAGTCTTGCAGAATCCATAATTATTGATTAATAACTATATATATATATGTACTAATTTTTAATTACTATTTTGGTGTTCAATAGCTATAGATAGGGATGGACATTTTGTTGAGGTGAGTGAGTGCGCGCTCAATTACCATCTGGTACCTCTGCATTTTATTGGCTGATTGTTATTTGACAATATTGAAGAATACTCAATAGCTATTAGAAACTGAGAGGAATTAAGGGAATTTGAATTATCGTCATAAATCCAGGATAAGAGTCACACTTTCTTTAGCATGTTTTCTTAATAATCACAAATTGAACAACTTATAATTGGAGAACGTTGTTTCCTCAATGATACAGAAAAGAATGAATTCATATTGATTTTGAAGGTAGTGGTAGCAACTGATTGTTTTTCTTTTCTCCCTAAAACTCAATTTTATCTCAACATTTGGCCAATGTCTATGTCTAGTTTAATTAATAACTATATAAATAATTTCATTTATCGATAGTTATCATTTGCACATTTAATAGACGATGTAGAACAAGGAATGTATGCTATCATGTACGATAAAATGATAACAGGGCAAAACAGTGACATTTACAAAATAGTGTAGCTAATACAATTTCATATTTGGGCGATGAAGAACTGATTTCTTAATTAAATATACCATAAATTCAAAGATTTGACTTTTTAGAGCATATGTTAACATAAAAAAGACATCTGATTTATCTTTTTTCATAGTAGAGTGAACAAATGATATGAAAGTCCATTAAGAATGCTGCTTTTAGGGTTCTTAATTCCCTTATTTCCTCTAAATCAAACATTATGTTATGACTAGGACAAAGCTCTATAAGAAGAAGTCACGATAACAAGCAAGCCTCCTAGTCTTCATAACATGTTGAAAATCAACACACTGAAGGTTTCTTTGTAATGTCTGGTTGCTCGGAAGAGGACATACCTGGCTAATTAACATTTGATAACCATTTGATTTTTTATTGCCTGAAAAACTCACTCTCTATTTTAATAAATTAAATCTTGATTGAAGTAGTAAGACTTCTAAAGTGAGTGAGACAATAAAAAATCAAATGGTTATCAAATGCTAATTAACTAAGGATGTCCTCTTTCGAGCAATCAGACATTACAAAGAAACCTTCAGTGTGTTGATTTTCAACATGTTATAATATCCCTACTTCATTTGAAAGCTCAAACAATGGACGTAAGTAACAAACCTTGTGGCATTGTTATGGATGAAATTGTCATTAAATCTTCTTTGGAATATGATGTTGCTGATCAAGTTGTAGGAGGTTATGACACTCATCAGCCATCCTGTGATGAGTTAGCTTCACATGCTCTTGTCTTTGCATTGGCTGGAATCAAGAATCGATGGAAAACAGGATCAAGCTTCATCCAGAAGGATGCAGCTGAAACCTTGATGGTCATCATTGCTGCTGCTCATTACTCTGTTTTGAAGGTAACCCATATTACGTCAGATATGGGTCATAATAATCAAGATGTTCGGAAGAAACTAGGAATTTTAGTCAAGAGAAATAAGTTTCGTCTTATCATCAAAGAATATTCGTATTTGTCGATGTTTCACAAAAATATAAGCTCCCTTTCCTCTAATCATTATATGATCTTATAAACTTACAACGTGATTGAGAGACTCAAACTGTAACCCGAAGTTCAATCCAGGAAATTTCGGAATAATGAAAGTATCACTTACGTCGGACCTTCTCAGCTATACTACCGGAAGTGCTATTAGTTTTTTGGTTAATAAACTTAACTAACCTGGAGCCTATTTAACAATTACAATGTTCTGTGAGAAATTTGGACACTGGTTTGACCTGATGACATCAAGGTACTTAGGAACAACACTAAGTAAAAAAAATGTAGAAAAGTACGATTTTGCAGTAACTTTTTTCAAAATTTTCTGCAATATTATATGCACAATTGACATTGGCAACAGTATAAGACCTACATGGAAACCGATTCAGAAAGGACTTTTTTCTTAAAGTGTAAAAATTTTTGATCTCTCAAGGTGGCTTTTCATTGGTATTAGTCTGCCTGTTATATAACTTTTTTTTAAATAATTATTACTATATTATAATTTTATTATGTTATACTTTTTTAATAAAATCTATTAGCAAAGTAGCCAAAAATTATATCATTATTTTTTTACATTAAGAAATTTCCTCCACAAGGATCAAATAAAGAATAAACTTAATTTCAAAAAAGAAAAGTAATACCAACCGTTTTCTTGCGCCATCTTGCTGCTTTAAATGTTTAATGGATTTATTCATCTACTAGATTATGATTTGTTTACTTAGTTCTTTCTTTACCCTGACTCAGGATTTCTGCGGTTCCATCTTGCACTATGATGTTTTATGAATTTGTTCATACCCCGTTCAATTATGATTTATGAGGCTCGAGCGAATAACTTTGGAAGTAAGGCATCCATTTTAGGTAGTTATTCAGCAGACAATTAAAACTACGTTTCAATTGCTCACTATTAGAACTGATTGAACATTTACAATTGTATTCAAATCATGACATTAGGTGAATAAATTTTTTTTTTTTTATGGGTCATAGTAACCATTTTTTTTAAGATTCAAAATCACCTAATTAAACAATTTATACTAGCTAATTTATATCTATGTTCTCATCCTTAATTTCGACTCCATAAACCTTGATTTATACGTAAGTATCTATTATATTATTTATTCTAATTAATTATTCAAAGTTAAAGAGAAAATATCAGTTTTATCATATCATTAATCCATACTTTACTGCATGCATGCATTTATGACTACACCCATTTCCAGGGTCACATCCTTCCTTGAAGACAATAAAAAAAGAAGTAAAATACAATAAAAGTTTGTTGCATTGGCATTTCTGAAGATCATGAAGAAAAGCCAAGGACTTGATTGTACCCTCACTGGAAAGTGTAGTCCAAATGAATATTTTTTTTGAACATGTGGCGTGTGTACATAAAATAATCCTTATGTATATATATGTTCTTAATTAAAAATCCAAGTCCTATTCATAACGACTTCTTATTTATATTTGTCAACTAAAGTTACTGAGTGAGTTAAAAGTATGTTCAGAAGTAGGTAGGTATCTGGGATTAGTAGTCCTTCGTTCCCAATAACCATTGAACATTTATTGCACTCAATAAAAGAATATTTTGACACCCAATGCAGTTTGCATTGAATGTACATAGTAGTTTGGTATTTAATAACATAGATTGTTGAGCGACTCATTCAATACTTTTTACCTTAAGTTGTGGCCATCAAGGAAAAGAGTAACATTTTACTGGGGATACTTTTGAAACTTGATAATGTTAAGGGATACGTATGTACTTTTTATATTTTATAAGTGATGGTAAATCTTTCGGTCTAGTAAAAAAAGAAAGAAAGAAAAAAAAAAAGAAAAAGACTGGTTACTTTGTCCTTTCCTTCTCAAAAACAAAAAAACAAAAGAAAAAAACGAGTCTTATTCATCATTGAAAAGTATTTTTCCTTTTAAACTTTTTTAAATCGCATTCACTTCAAACCAAAAAAAAAATATTTTCTTGAAATTTTTATAATATATCTATTGTAGTTAGGTAGGGAGGGGCATTTTTTTAGGTGAGTGAGTGTGCCAGCAATGACTATCTGGTACCTTTACACTTTATTGGCTGATTTTTATTTGACAATATTAAATTTGAATTGTCATAAATCCAAGAGAAGGGACTGTACCCTTTCTCTAGCATGATTTCTTAATAAACATAAATTGAATTACTTACCATTGTAACATTGGAGATGAGGTACCAACTCATATTTTCCTTTCCTTCATTAAACTCAACACTATCTCAACATTTTCCCCATGTAAAATTGGCAAATTTCTAAATATCACGCCTAAAAGTTCCATACCGACTTATTAGTGTTCTCAAACTTGATTAATTTAGTTCAAATTATATTAAGTTCTGAATAATCAATTAACATGAAGCTGGTTTGTATGAGGATGTTAGTTCAATAGTACCATAAGTCTTGCTCCCGCCTGCTCCTCACACTCTACATAACTTGCATCCCTGGGGATAGGCATTTTGTTGAGGTGAGTAAAGATGCCTGCATTCACTGTCTGATAGCTCCGTTTCATTTGATAGACTTATTGTCATTTACAATATTCAATAATTGACAGAAACTGAATCGAATTTGAATTGTGAGAAATCCAGGAGAAGGAGTACACTTTTTTCAGCATGTTTTCTTATATAATTATCAGAAATTGAAGTTATCACTTCAACAATACAGAGAACACTGAGTTAAAATTCAATATCGATGTAGTGCTACCAACTGTTATTTTTATTTATTTCTTCCCTTATACTAACTCTATCTCAACATTTTGCCAATTTCTAGGGATGGGCATTTCGTTGAGATGAATGAGCGTGTCTTATTAATTATACTGTATCTATGAGCAAAATCACAAAACATTGATAGTCGTAAGTTGTTGCAGAAATCTTGATTCTAAATTAGAATTTCTAATTAGTAGCAACCATATAAGCAACGCTCATGACGTCATACTGTAATAGCCAATCACGTCCAGCTTTTTTGTCCACTCGCAACCTCGACTCACAAAAAGGAAAGGAAAAATTTAGAAAAACAACTGGTAGCTACCCTTCTGTATAACTTTTTAATATTGGGCAGAGTTATAATTTAGATATACTAAGCATTTATAAATTCTATCAATATACAAATCAATCGTTAATACTTGCTTATTATTCAAAAATTCAAAAAAGGGCTCGCAATGTAATATATTTTTATGTATCAAAACCATAAATAATAATAATACTCTTTACGAGTTCATAACACGTAGAGTCAGCTGCTTTAAATCAAAAGAGTCAAATGGTGAAAATCAGCTGAAGGGAGAATGCATTGTGTTTTCGTTTATCCCAAAAAGCTCGTCGTGAATAGGACAATAGCAAACTCACAGAAGAGTTGCAAGATGGTGCATACATTCAAAGTCTAAGTAACCAAATTTTCCATCCTAATGTTACCAAACTACCTGCCTCTCAGATTCCGTCCCCGTTCTCCGATGGTATTTTAGTTTAATAGATAAGACATTAAATATTGAAACAAGTTAGAATTTTGATAGAATTTATAAACGTTTATTTAAAATTTTGAGGAGTTGTATACTTGTGATCCTAATGTGTGTACACCAGATTGGAGAGTCAAGCTATGATAAGATATTAAAGGAAAACATTTTGAATTATTGTTTAATTAATCATTATTAAAGGTTGAAAATTTTTATTCTATAAAAAGTATTTTTTTTGTACAAATTTGAACACCTGTTGTAATCAGAATTGTAGACACTTAAATTGTCCAATGTGTCATTAAATATTTAGATGTTAATCAGGAATTGTGATAAAAAAAAAAGTCAAAAACCCCTCTTTTAACTTATATCGAACATTTTATGAAATTTGAATCTTTGAATCACTGCACAACAAAATTCAAGCCTTGGAATAGTCGTGAACTATAAATGGCATTGTTTAAAAAAAAATAAAAATATGCCGTAAAACGCAAAAACAGTCATTGAAACCTTCAACATACACCGGTTTGGCCTTCAGAGGCTTTAAAAAAATTGTTATTTAGGTTATTTATATGATTCAGAACCATATTTCAATAAATGCAAATAGAATTAATAATGATTAATACAAAAATTTGGTAGTAAGTATTTCAAAAATATATAAATATTTATATGCAAAAAAATTAGAGTGGGATCACTTTTATTTGGTGTCACAATTAAAAAAGGTTTGATTCACCTCCATTGTATTTTGTGTTGAAAGAAACCTAAAAAATAAGTTATCATACATGGCAAAAGTTGACAATTGGCAAAATAAGAAGTCTTCAAGGAATGAATTTTTTTTTATGAGACACCGACCTACCTTTGACTTTTTGGCTGGAAAGGTTTATTTGCAAAAGATTTATTTATCCAGTAAAACATTTTTGTACGTTTGAAAGTAAACAAAATTAAATATACCAAATTTTACTTTTAAAAATGTAAACATTTTATTTATAAAATATTTTTCTACGACATTCTAGAGAGTAGAAAGTAACATGAGTAAATCCGGGGGAGAGAGGGGAGAACGCATTGTCTTTTTTGCACAAATTACAAACTTGTTGAATTAAAATAGATGTGCATATGTGGAGATTCAACATAATTTTGAATATGAAAGCATATTTATATTTGTTTCAAATTTTGTAATATTATACATTTTAGAAGGATACTCATTTTGTGCATTTAAAAATCGAAATCCGCTAGTATTCTTAATACAAATTCCTTTTCCAGTCTTTGTTTTGACATAAAGGGACTCCTATGGATGTAGAAGACGGGAGTAGTCCCAAAAGTTGACCAAAACGTTCGTACTTAAACACCCCTAGAATCCCTCTTAGGACAAAACAAAGACTTGAAATGGAATTGGTATTAAGAACACTATCGAATCATCATTTTTTAGTGTACAAAATGAATTTTTTTCTAGGCTTAAATTGAAGTCGAAGTTGGAAAATGAGCTAAAAAGACTAAAAAAAGTAGGGTTCGATTTCTCAAAAACCATCAGACTCTCGAAAAAAGCAAATTACAAATTTGAAATTAGTGTGCAAAACGGAATACCATTTATTATATTTATACCCCTCTGTGCATACATGGAATTTTGTCCAACTTTTTATAATATTTTAAGTCAAATATGTCTTATAATTAATTAATGATTTTCCTATAAAAGTAAAAATAGCTAGAAATAATTAAATCGATTTTTCTCCTTTTTTTATTTCACTCTCATTTTCATAATTGTGTTGAACCACCACATATGTCGAACATAATACAATTTTAACCTATTTTTTAAATGGCTCATATAGATTTTTTTTAATTTCTGTAAAAACGAGAGTCCACACCAAATGTCAAACGCACTTTTATCCTGAACCAATGGGCTAATTTAAAAAGATACAGTAATTTTTATTTGAAACTTAATTTTGAGTCATGACTGTCTGTTTTGACCTAGAACAAGGGTCACAATTTTTTATTTTGTCTTTTGTAATTTAGTAATATCAAAATTTGACAACGACTATTTAGACAATTTCAGGACAGAAGAGCATTCCATATCAAGTGTACCCCCCCCCCCCAATATGTAAAGATCGACTTTTGTGCATAGGAAATAAAGTTTTGTGATTAAAAAAAGGCAAAAAGCTTGGTACTCTTGCTTTTTTTAAAAGTCCTGTTCATTCTTTGTTAGACCATTGAAGGAGAAGTATTGACCTCTAAAGGAAGAATTAAAAGATTTGTAGATTTTATTAAAAATATATTATGTAAATATAATCATATTATTATTTCTTACATAATATTATTTCAATGTTGAAGTTTATCTTCATTATAGCAGGAATAAATGTAATATCACGACGAGCTTTTTGGGATATACAAAAATACATTGTATTCTCGCTTCAGCTGATTTCATCATTTGACTCTTTTGATTTAAAGCAGCTGACTCTACGTGTTATGAGCTCAAAAGGCTATTATTATTATTTATGATTTTGATACATAAAAAATATATCAAATCAAGGATTGCGCGCCCTTTTTTTGAATTTTGAATATATTACAAGTAGTAACGATTGCTTTATGATTGGTAGAATTTATAAATATATATAGTATATCTAAATAATAAATTTTGCCAAATATTAACAAGTTGGCAACAAGGAAAATACAGAAGGGTCGCTACCAGTGGTTTTTCCAAATTTTTCCTTTCCCTTTTGTCAGTCGAGGTTCCGAGTGAACTAAAAAGCTCGTCGTGTTTGAGAGTCGAGGTTTTAAGTGCATACAAAAGCTCGTCGTGAATGATTTATGAACATTATTTAAAAATAAAACAAAACAAGAGTACCAAATGTATTTTTCTTTTCTATTCATAAAACTGCTATTTTTCTCAACATAACATAGTTTCATAGTCTCGTGGAATCTCATATTTGTAGAAGTCGGTCATTTTGGAGGTGTAAACAACCAAATTTTATAACAATAAAATCTCTTGTTTCTTTTGATTTTAAGGAAAATGATTAATAGCAATTGGTTGTTATAATTTGTAGGAAAGACAAATAATATACAAATTTAAATCTTCTATACCGTCTATAAAATGTATCTCTTCCTCCCCTTATTACGTATATTTCAGATCCTAATAATATGCATTAAAAATATGTTATTACATCACTATACATCCATATTTACATAGTATGTACAATAAATTAAATATGTATTTTATTTGATGAAGTTTTTTAAGGGTTTTTTTCTTATATTTGTCCATTTTATTTAATAAATATATCAACTGTATGTCTCCAACATGGCGTCGCTTTCGGTTGATTATGCAATATCTGACGTAAGTGAAAACATTTTAAGTCTATTGCGTGAGACCGGAGACCCTTGCATTGCTAATGAAGGGATCAATTGTTGATTGGTCATACAAATTATTAATTTATTAGTTAATAAGGTAAATAAATCTTACTTTTCATTTAAATATTATATAATATACATATGTATATGAATATAATAATGAATAATACATATTTCAACGCAGAATTGATATTGACGTAGACATACCTTGGACAATGTTATGTTATTGTTGAATAATATACCATTCAAGGAACGTTAATTTAGTCTGGTAAATTATTATTAGTTAATTTATATTTAGAGTGAAGTCGATCATATTTACAGGTCGACCCCTCTGGGATTTTCCTGCTATATAGCTACAAACTTAGCTATATTTTGAAATATGGTCACAAAAAAATAAATAATAACACAGAGGGAGAACTTTGTTAATCATCGCGTGTTGAACTCTAAAACATGGAAGAGGACCTATTCTCCGTGTTCGAAGATGATCCTCAACCCAAGAAACGTCTCTTTACTCCGGAATCCGTAAAGAAGGAGGAAACGGAATCTAAACCTGAGATTGAGTAAGTAATGAAGATGTTATAAGAGAGAGAGTTGAGTTTAATAATCCCTGGCTTGAGCCATTTTTAGTGGGGAGAAGCTCGTGGATGAGATCTTGGGTAGCAACAAGCGGTCTGGATCCTCAGTTGACATTGATGAATCCGACGAGAAACGTTTTAAAATAGAAGAGGAGAGTGAAGGCAATGCCTTGTCCTTGGTAGAATCTGCTCCACGGATCCGTATTCAGACCTTGGATGGAATGGTGGGATGTACTCATGAGGTGGCTCTTCCTCCTGGCCAAGAATACGTTCCACTTCGTCCCTTGCAAACAAATCCATGCAAAACTTACTCATTTACTTTAGACTCTTTTCAAACGCAGGCTATTGCTTGCATTGAGAACAATCAGTCCGTGCTCGTCTCAGCTCACACTTCGGCAGGGAAAACGGTGACTGCAGAGTATGCAATTGCTCTTTCCTTCAAGGAGAAACAAAGAGTTATTTACACGACCCCTATCAAAGCTCTCTCAAATCAGAAGTACCGAGAGTTCTATGAAGAGTTTTCCGATGTAGGCCTCATGACAGGAGATGTCACCATTAATCCTATGGCATCTTGTCTCATTATGACGACTGAAATTCTCAGGAGCATGCTGTATAAAGGCTCTGAAATTATGAGAGAGGTTGGATGGGTTATTTTTGATGAAATTCACTACATGAGAGATTCTGAGAGAGGAGTTGTGTGGGAGGAAACCATCATTTTGTTACCTGATAATATACATTGTGTATTTTTATCTGCAACCATTCCTAATGCACGACAATTTGTCGAATGGATTGCTCATTTGCACAATCAAGTAGGTTTTTGTTTTGTTTTTGCTAAACTGCAGCTAAAATACTATTCCTATAGCCATGCCATGTTGTATACACAGACTACAGACCAACCCCTCTTCAACATTATATTTTTCCCTCTGGGGGAGATGGAATCCATCTTGTTGTTGATGAATTTGGTGTATTCAAGGAAGATAATTTCAATCAAGCCATGTCTGTCCTTCAGAACGCAATTGGAGATGCGGGTGCTGGGGATAAAAGGGGGAAAAGGGGTGGAATGAAACCTCAGAATAACTGTTACAAAATTGTAAAGATGATAATGGAGCGGAATTTTGCTCCAGTGATCGTTTTTTCATTTAGTAAAAAAGAGTGCGAAGCTTACGCACTTCAAATGGCAAAATTAGATTTTAATAGCGGTAAGGGCAAAGTTAGTACCACTTACAGTTTACTTTCAAGTTCTAAATACACATTTTTTTTTAGCTGAAGAGAAAAAACTCGTGGATGAGGTCTTTCAAAATGCAATGATGGTATTATCGGAAGAAGATCGTGCCTTACCTCAAGTAGAGAATGTTCTCCCCCTTCTTAAACGAGGAATTGGTATACATCACGGAGGATTACTTCCCATTCTGAAAGAAACTGTCGAAATTCTTTTTGGTGAAGGACTAATTAAAGCCTTATTTGCCACTGAGACTTTTGCTATGGGCTTAAACATGCCTGCTAGAACAGTTTTGTTTACAGGGACCCAGAAATTTGATGGTAAAGATTTTCGATGGATAAGGAGTGGAGAATATATTCAAATGTCTGGACGTGCTGGGCGTAGAGGTTTAGATGACAAAGGTATAGTCATTCTAATGGTGGATGAGAAAATGGCTCCGTCTGTTGGAAAAAATATTATTAAAGGCCTGCCGGATCCAATTAACTCAGCTTTTCATCTCACTTATAATATGGTACTGAATCTTTTAAGAGTTGAAGAAATCAATCCTGAATATATGATGGAACGAAGTTTTCATCAATTTCAAAATTATTCTAATATTCCAAAATTATATGAACGTAAGACTAGACACATTTTCCATCACACAAGAGTATGAAAATAATAATAATAATAATAATCTTTGACTTAATTATAGAGACGAAAAGTTTAGAACAAAAGCTTGAAGAAATGAAGATCTCCGATGAGGAGGAAATCGCATCTTATTACAGCCTCAAAGAGCAATTGAAGAATTTGAGTAATGAGTTTCATTCTTGGTTGATTAAACCCCAATATATTGTACCTTTTTTACAATCTGGGCGACTTATTTCTGTCAAGCATGGAAGTAAGGACTTTGGATTTGGTGCCGTTGTTAACTTTCGAAAATTATCGGGGGATAAAAAGCAAAACCCAAGCATAGATTCAACCCAGAATTTAGTTTATATTGTTGACATTCTTCTTCACGTAACTAAAGAAACTTCAAAGTGTAAATCAACCTATGATTTGGAGCCTGCGCCTCATAATACCAAGGGAGAAATGGTGGTAGTATCAATCAAGCTAGAACTTATTCAAAAGATATCAAGTGTCAGAATATTCATGCCTAAAGATATTCGACCAGTTGAAAATCGTTGTGCCGTATTAAAAAGCATTCAGCAAGTATCAAAACGATTTGGGAGCGAAATACCTTTACTTGATCCAGTTAAGGAAATGATGATAGGGGACAAAGACTTTAAAAATGTAATCAAGAAAATATCAACGTTTGAAAAAAGACTCTTATCTCATCCATTGAGTGGTAATCCTCAGTTAAATACTATTTTAGAGGAGTATGGAACCAAAGTTGAGCTTCAAAAGTCTTGTGAGTCTGCACGTGAGGAACTAAAAAAAGCTAAAAGTCTTCTACAAATGTCCGATCTGAAATGTATGAAACGGGTTCTTAGACGTCTGGATTATTGCTCTTCCGCGGATGTCATTGAAATGAAGGGTCGTATCGCTTGTGAGTTGGGAACGTAAGTCATTTTTATCCTTGCATGCCTAAAGAAATGTATTAAATCTAAAAATTTTATTTAAGGGCGGATGAACTGCTGTTGACAGAAATGATTTTTAATGGTGTGTTTCAACCCCTTAATCATGCTCAGTGCGCTGCCATTCTGTCTTGTTTTGTATTCGATGAAAAATCTGACTGTATGCCAAAATTAACAGAAGAGTTAAGCGGCCCTTTGAGACAGATGCAAGATTTAGCCCGTAGGATCGCAAAAGTTTCAAAGGAAGCCAAAATTGAAATCGAAGAGGATGACTATGTTGAAAAGTTTAAGCCTTACATGATGGACGTTGTTCACGCATGGTGTAAGGGTGCCTCCTTTGGATCAGTGATCAAAATGACAGACATTTTTGAGGGTATGTACATACGTGTATTCTGTAATATCTTAACACCTTTATTTTTTCATTTTTCTGATGGAATCAGGTAGCATAATTCGATGCATGAGAAGATTAGAGGAGCTACTACGACAGATGGTCCAAGCATCAAAGAATATTGGTAACACAGAATTGGAGAACAAATTTTCGGAAGCTATCAAATTACTTAAACGCGATATTGTATTTGCTGCTAGTTTATATCTATAGTTAAATATATATACGTATATTTTTGGCTACATGAAATGGTTTTCTATATTTTTAGATATATGTAAATGAACGAGCCAATCAATTCCCACGCTCAGCAATGTTGAATGAACTTTTTTTATCTTCAAATTTAATCTCATTTACCAAATGCTGTAGTGGCAAAGTAGACTGGCTAAAGGTTTTATTAAAAGGTACTATGCTTGTGCAGTCTTCTCTATTCATTCTGTTGTGATCACAAGGAAACAACTGACAACCATCTTTGGTCCACTGATCAATGGCTTTTTGAACAATAATCGAACAGTCTTGTGCAGATAGCTAAAAAGTTGGAGATAAGGAAGAAAAGGCCAAAATCACTCAATACAAGAGAGCACAACTTACTTTATTAAATATTTTTAGACACTCACGCCAATCTGGGCTCTGTTGCAACCTAGAATGACATAGTTCCATAATGGATATGGCAACGAATACGAGTATCTTCATTGATCCTCCAATAACTTTATCCCATACTTTTACTAAAACGTTCTCATGAATTATTCCAGCAAAAGCTCTACTGATCCATACTCTAACCGGCAAATTGTTGAGGAGATCAATTTTTTCACAGTATGAATGGAGTTTAGGGTGAATATTTGACAATTTTTTTATAAAACTTTTTTCAAGATCTTGTATGATTCGTTCAGGGGTTGAATGTAGGAACTTGTATAGCTCTTGAGATAGGTAATAGGATGCAACTTCCGCAGAATCCGTTACTTTGATCATGGAGGTTGCTATTGCAGTAAAATTGCTTGACGAAAGCTCTTTTAGCTGAAAAATAGCTTATCAACTATTAGAATATACATGTAGGTAGGTATGAACATAAAGTTATTTATTCCAAACCTGAGACTTGACGTCGAATTTTATCCAACCTTGACGAACAAGGAATTGGACTGTAAGTTCTTGCGGTAAGGACATATCATCCGTTATTTTTTGCATTCGTTTTTGCATTTGTTTTATATGAAAGTAAGGATTCTCTTTCCACCATAATATTTCTGATGAATTCTTTGAATAAATGGAAGAAAATTCTGCAAAAGAAGAAAATAAATTACTTTAAGTTAATACAGAAAGATAAAAACTCAAAGTTCCCAACCATAAATAACTTTCCAGACCTCTAATCTCATAATAGAAGGAACAGAGAACCTCAAACAGAACTGTTGTAGTTTTTCAATACTCCTTGGTTCTTCATTGAGGAGTGTATCAAGTGTTTTCTCATTCAGTCCTTTGAATCCCACTCTTTCATAATAATGTGTTCTAAAGTTGCGTTCATCATTTCTTGACATTTTACTGCATCATCATAAGTAGAAATACAACAAAAAATTAAGATATATGATTGTATATAAATATCAAAAGTATATATAAATATCTATTTATTATATTTCTCCTCTCATCACAAAAATAAATAATAAGTAAGTAGTTTAAGAGCTTTAAAAAAAATTGACGAATAAAGTTTTTGCATCATAAAGATGTTTTTTATTTAGGGTTTAGAGTCCATTTTTCTCTGTCGTTGCATTTTGGATAAAACACCATTGTATGAGGTTCTCATTTTTCGAGCAGATCCTTTTAATTCTCTATTATGCCCTCCAAAGGGCTTTGTAGGCGTTCCCACGTCCTCATCTCCTTCTATTCCAAAATCATAGTCTGCCATGGCCTAAATGAGAATGAGGAATGTATTAGTATATAGTCTAAATATGAGAGTTGAGACTCTTTATCAATGGCAAAGCCTACTTTTTCATGAGCAGCAGCTGCCTCTCTTTGTGCAACAACGGCTCTTTCCTCCTTGATTATATTCTTGCGGAGACTCTCTTCGTCCACTTCTTCGTCGTCACTGGGCGGTCGCTTCTCTGGAATCTTCCACTGTAAATCCAAATGACCCTTTTTGGAGAAGATTTCCCATGAAGATAGAATGTGATCCACTTGAGGGGTCCAGTAAAGTTTTCCTTTGGGGCATCCAGTGGTCTGATAGACTTCCTCGTCAGAATGGGATTCGAACCAAGACTCTTCGCTCATATCATTAAAAATAATAGATTCTTGAGGTTTCATGTTTAATTTGAGAGCAGGCAGATAGAGGGCGCTCACTTCAAAGTCTCTTGATTCTCGAGATCGCAATTCATTCTTTGTTCAGTATGCTCTTCTTCCTATATTTAAGGCTGCCCCCCTCATTCACGAGATCCCCAATTCATTACGTTTCCTCAAATATCTCTCGAAAAGTTTGGGCTCTTCCCCAATTCTAGTCTTCACATTTTCCCCACTACTTTGCTCTATTCTCCATAATACAATATTATTTATTAACTCTTGGGCAATATAAATAGCTATTTACGTATTGAAGATAAAAAATGTATTTAATTAAATATGGTATTACTAATAATGTATATTTAACATCAGCTCTTGACGGAAGAGAATAAATTAAATACTTCAGAATGTATATATATATATATATATATATATATATATATATATATATAACTACATGTATAAATGTTCTACGAGTGTGCTATAAAAATCATTCTTTTTATTTTAGACGATACGTAATTCGTTGTCATAATAATAATTTTAATATGCATTGTGAAAATTGAACATTTTATGAATATTATTTAATTGTCTGTTATGAGAAATGAAAACTAGAGCTAAATAGTCATTAAATCATGCACTAGTAAAATTCATTATAAAAAATCTTCATTTCGAGTGTGTCATTTTATATTTTGATAAAAACGGTGCCCCATAGTACTATGAATCGTGAGGCTCAAGTAAACGCACAGTTTTTTAAACTACTAATATATATGTAAATACTGTTGGATTATAATTTATTATAACTTATAAACTATTATTGCATTTATTGAACTTGTTTATATTTGTATAAAGTGTATCTACTCCTCTTCTGTGTATTTCATTTTTAATATTTACGGGACTGTCATCGAAATGATATCCTAATATAGTCACATAAACAAATAGCCGCATCAAATGCATGGTTTGAAGGCGGCTTTTTCGTCATATATACACGCTTAAGGCACATAATAAAAGAAAACAAAAATCCAAGATTAATTAATCCAAGATATTCATATCTATAGACAGATATTCTTGACTTAGAGGTTTATTTTAAAAAATAAAATAATTTTGGAGAATTTTCCGATAATTCTATCTGTAAACAAGTGAATATACCATTTTCTACATAAAATTGATGAATATCAACTTGATTGGATTTGTGTGTAGTTAGTAAATCAATTTCGAAGCAATTTTATATTGATTTTAGAAGGAGCAACCCTTCCCTACATTCATATATATAAAAATCGTTTTTTTTTTAATTATTTAATCGAAGTATCTATTGTTTCGTAATACAAACCCTGATAATTAATTATCTTGTGTTTTAGTGAAACTATATTCAGACTCTTTACTCACGGATCCGTCTAAAATGATAATTTCGTTTATTGCGGACCGTATTGCTGTATTCCTTTCTTTTTAAAAATAATGATAAAAGTAATTAATTAATTAAACGATTCCACATTCTAGAAAAACTTTCTGAAACACTAACTACTGGATCCGTATTCCTTTAACTTTCACAACTTCAGACATATTTAAAATTGAACTTTTTAAAATTATTAAATTTAGTTGGGTGATCAAAATGTACACTGTTTACATCCCATTCTATACTTTTATGTCAATTCATGAAATGCCCTGCTTTACGTGCGATATACAGTGTATATATTGTCACTTGTGAAAATGATTTGCACTGTGCAGAGAAAACATTAGTTACTATTATATATGATGTAGTCTGCCTAGAGAATGGCTCTACTGTGCTTAGCGTTATGCAGTATAATTTATGCTATTTATGATGACATCGATTACCAATTATTCATCATCTAAGACGAAATACATATTTACACACATCAGGAATTTATACGGCAAGAGTCTTCTTTATATCCATTTTCATTAATTGTACAAAATTAAGTCATCTTAATGAGGCAGTTATTATTATTATATTAACAAGAAGAGCTATCAGAAAAGAGGGATTCCCGGCGAGCGTTGACAACTTTAACATCTTGTTAGTCAGTAACCTGGAATATATTTGCATTTATTACAGACAAACACACTTGATGCTACCTATTGACCATTGACATTGTAGTCTGACCAAAAAAACATATCCAAAATATATTATCTAAAAATATATCATAAGCATAAAAATTTATTAATTTCTAACTTTCCACCTCTCCATAAATATCGAGCAAAGTGTCCTTTATTACGGAAATAAAAATTTGCTCACCCTAGGCAAGGGGTTTTAAAAAATGGGGGGAAATAAGCCTTTAGATAATAATTAATAAATGAATAGCCCAATAGGCAAAATAACACATCACTAGTTATATTTTATAATGAGCCACAGAATACTTTTCATTTAGTGATTTTCATTAAACCAAAATGGAAACTAAACCCTTGATATATTCAACATTCCATAGAATTTCAATCACCGCATCATCATACGATGCAAGAACATACTTTAAATTTGGTATTTAAAATGCTTCATCTCATTTTGTAATTGCAACTTGTACAATCTGCTTATACAAGTGACAACTTGTGTAATCATAAGTATAGAGTATAATTAAAAGGAAAAACTCAGCTAAGCTTATGACGTGAATATAAAATAATGACGTAAACTCTAAGTTACAGACAGTATATATGATGCTCCGATATTCGTCAAAGTTTCTTCATCGCAATCCAAGCTCTTTGATGTCACTCCTCCAATCTCACCCCTCTTCAAGCCATGCTCAGACTGACTTTCAAGAAATATTGTCCAGGTCCAAGAATATCGCGGTTCTTACAGGAGCAGGTATCTCTGCTGAATCTGGAGTTCCCACTTTTAGAGGTCCTGGAGGCTACTGGAGAAAGTATCAAGCAGAAAATTTAGCAACACCAGAGGCTTTTAGAGCCGATCCAAGCCTTGTTTGGGAATTTTATCATTATCGTAGAGAGGTTATGCTCTCAAAACAACCAAATCCTGCACATTTAGCCTTGGCTCGTATGGAAAAAAAGTTACAAGAGGGACTCAAGTATGAAGTAATGAAATACGTAACATGAAGTTCCTAACTTTAACCCATTGTTCATCAAAGGAAATTAAGCATCATAACACAAAATATCGATGAACTCCACAAGAGAGCTGGATCCACAAATATACTAGAACTGCATGGATCTCTTTTCCGTGTACGCTGCACTCGCTGTGAAACGGAAACCTCAAATTATGACTCGCCCATTTGTGAAGCTCTTCTTGGGAAAGGTGCTCCTGAACCTGAAGTACCTAGAGCTGGAATTCCAAAAAAGGACCTACCCACTTGTACAAAGTGTGGAGGTCTTCTTAGACCTGCAGTCGTTTGGTTTGGAGAAAGTAATTGCATTTGATTATTATATACTCTTGTATATAAGATATACTATCTTAATTTTTAGATTTAGATGCATTTGTCTTGAATGAAGCACATGATGCTATGCGGCAATGTGATTTATGCCTATTAGTGGGTACATCATCTGTAGTATACCCTGCTGCAATGTTGGCTCCAGAAGCTGCTAAAAGAGGGGTTGTCGTTGCAGAGTTTAACATGGAACCCACACCCGTTACAAATCAGTTCAAATTTCATTTTGCTGGTCCTTGCGGAGTTACACTTCCACGTGCACTCGGCTTAGAGAATGAAGCATAATTTAGAGCATTGGGGTAGGAGGCACAGGGGAGTTTGTTCCCCTCCTTCTTTGTAGACGTTCCAATCACGTTTGGAATTTCTAAGATTTAAATTTCCATTTATGTATGTATATAAATATACATATATTTATAAAAGATACATTTATTAATGTTTTTGGGCAAAAGTTGTGAAGTTGTTCCTTTAAAAAAATCATCCATCCCATTTCTCATACGGACCATCAGTTGCTGACGGGGTATTTAAAGGACATTTTATCCTAGATTTATAACAAAATAATATTTTATATGTTGTATTTAAATGCCTTCAATTGTTGATTATATTATTAAAAGTCATGCGTTTAAAAAAAATATATAAAGTTTAAATATCTATTAAACAGAATATCTAATTACAAGTTATTAATTACAAATCAATTATTTCTCCTATTGATCGAGTAGAAAATGATCCTATTATCATGCTTATATTTTTGCCATGAACAGAGCAAGTGAATTACGTCATGATCGAGGTTGTAATTTGTTGATCCCCTTTAAAAAGTCTTTTTAAAGTATGTAGGTATTGTACAATATAAGTTTTGTACTAATAATGAGGACTCTTTGAGGGTATTAATTATAATCATTATCATTAGTATTGGTTGTTGTACTCTAATAATACACTAAATGGATGTGTTTTTGTTGGCAGTCAGTGTACAATCTACGTAAATACAAGTAAGCTCTCAAATTGCATAATTGAATCATTTTATGTACTAACATTGACAGAGTGTGGTCTGTGGAGGAGGAGGCGATGGGCGTAGTGCTGGCTTAAAAATAATAATAATAATTATTATTATTATTTGACAGGTATATAAATTGGTTAACAATATGATGTAGAAAAAAACAAAGAGAAGCACCACCAATTCATTAGTGTTCATAAATAAATGAAGACCAAATGGCTCTGTATCTTATTATATCAAGGATTGTTTTGATTGAGAGAGAAAGTTGTACACACTAACTAACTAACGTAAAGTATAATAATAATAAAGAAAAAGTTTTATAGAGAAAAATAAAAGCAAAAAGGAGTTTTTGTGATTATTTTTATTCTTATTTTTTTGCTGTTTCTTTTGCTCTCAACTCCTGCTCTCTATCTATCTGTGTCTCAACCCTCTGCTTCAACTCTTGCTTATTTATTCATATATACATACAAGTACAACACGGGTCGATATTTTCTTAGTCTTCTTTGACAATACCAATTTATTATAAGTTACTCAAAACGGTGGATCCCTCCTCGTTTCTATAATAATAATAATAATGAACGAAGAGTCCATTTCCAGTTCCCTTCTAGAGTTTCTCCGATCTCAGATCCCTTCAATTAAAGTGGAGTGAGTGAACATGTTCCAAGCAGTCTTGAGCCTTCATGATAGAAACTCTTATAATAATATTCTCTACATTGTTTTCAGTGATATTGATGCCATTCTCTTAGATTATGTAACCTTCATACTCGAGGATCTCAAAGAAGACAGCTCCAATTTTAATTTGGATGAATTTTATGAAATGCTCACTGCCTACATTCCAGACTCTGCTTCCATTCAATCCGAGGTCGTTGCGGATTGGCTCATTAGAACGGCATGTGAGCAGAGGAATGAAGAGCCCCAGTGCTCTTCATCTGCTTCCTCCTCCTCCTCTTCTATTTCCAAGGTTGCATCTCTGGATCTCTCTCACATCATAAAGGAAACTAGGGCGAAGGAAGAAGAAGAAGAAGAGGCGATTCATTCCTCCTCAGATCCTCTTTTAGAAGGCAAAGAAAATGCTCCGATTGAGGAGTCTTGTGAGGACGAGGTAATTCCTTCTGTCAAATTGTTAAGGATTGATTTAGATTCCGTATAATATTAATAGAGGGATGAATTTCAAGATAAAATGGACAATCTCTCAGAGTTATTTCCGTATGCCTGCCAATTAGAAGTTGTGCATTGCTTGAGTTTGGCTGAAGGAGACATTGACAAAGCGGCCCATCTCATTATGCATCGTAATGAAACAGGACAAAGCTTCAGAGCACCTACTGATAGAAAAGTAGACTTAAGAAATATTATCTCTCAGAAGCAAGCCTACTTAATGATTCTTGTCTTTTCTACCCTTAGATCATTAAGGCTAATTCTAAGCCAATATTGAATGCAAAGGAGCTGAAAGAAAAAATTGTTGGTAAATATGGGTTCATTGATCAAGCAGAGGATGCCAGATATCATCGACCTACTATCAAAAAAGCTGTTAGTTTTCTTTTAAATATCTAGCTCAATTTGATTTATTAATTCATTATTATTAATATTAAAGCATTTTCATTCAGAGGAATATTTTTTTCTTCATTTCAAATTTTAGAAAATGATTTCACATGTTTGATTGTTTTACTTTTTCACGATAAAGGATGATAAGAAGTTGATTCGCTATCGAGATGGTAAAATCGTGAGCACTAAAGGAGAAAGATTCACTCAAGTTAAGAAGGACAGTCCTGAAGAAATGAAGAAGTCAAATGTAAATATTGGTTCTAATTTTTGACAATTATCTCATGACAAATCAGTACTAGTGGATTTGTCAATTTCATTTCAGTTTTTTTTAGTATTACGAATAGGCTATATAAACCTTTCCAACTATCACTTTCATTTACTCTCATTAATACAAAATTTCCAACAAAGTGTTGCAGATATTAGGTAGCATTTTGATGAAGCTCACCTTTTTCTTCTTTTTACTATTTACAAATCAGTATTCATTCGAGACATTTAAACTTCTTATTTTGTATCACGAAATCTTTAAAGCTATATGATTTTTTTTTAAAAATAATTAATTATTATTATTATTATTATCGATTCATCTCTGTACAAATGAATATATAGCGAATGCCGATACGTATGATTTTACTAATGAATTATTTTTCTTTTTTTCCATGCTGCTTTTCTTGGAATTTTCTTTTTTTTTAATTATTATTATTACGTAGAAATTCTGACATAACCTACATGACACCAGGTCCATTTGATATAGGTGTTTTCTTAGGCCAATATACTATTTACAATCTCCTAATATGTTTCCCTTTTACCATTTCTCTACTACTACCACTACCACCACCACCACCACCATATTGCTGCATCAATATTCAGTCTTCTTCCCAGTGAAATTATATCCAATTATTTATGCATGTTCATTATTTCTACTCTATGTGATTTTTTTTAGTTTAATCAAAACCTTCAGGTATCTTTGTTGTTCATTCCATCATTTATCAATGAAAACGGCTGTGAAGTTTTCAAATACACTCTTAGTTAATAAATATTCCATGAAAAAAAAAAAAAAAAAGTTCAAAAATCAAAACTGTTTATTTATTTCTACATGCATTTATGGAATAACTTCTTCTCAATTGTATAAGTTGGGAATTAACCTTTCATGTACGGGAAAAAGAGTTAAATCATTTTGAAGTATATTTTCGACTAAAGTCTTCATGGCATTCTTAACGCTAGACTCATCCCTCGCCGAAGTCTCAAACCAAGATAAAAGTCCATTTTCTTGCACATATGAAGAATACTTATACCGCGGGACTTTGATGTCTGGTAAGTCACACTTGTTTGCCATCAATATTATTGGCATTACTTTGTTGGGCTCGGCATCTCCATCCTGTCATCGATTTTTTTTTTTGTAAAAATAGTTTTATACATTCAATTGCTTTTATATAAAGCGCTCACCGTGATATCAGCCTTGGAATCAAATAGCTTCTCCGTTACATCACTTAACCAGGATAGAGCAGAGTCAAACGTTTCTGATCTCGATAAGTCAAAGACTATCACTGCCCCGTGTGCATATTTATAGTACACTTTTGTCATCCCTCCGAATCTTTCATGACCTGGAACATCCCAAAGCTGCATATTTATCCTCTTATCATTCACTTGTACGGATTTAAGTCGATACGAGCAATCAACACTAACTCTGTAGTCTGAGTAGTAGTCATTGACGACGTAGCGTCGAATTAAACTACTTTTCCCCACTCCCAAATCCCCTAAGAATAGAATTTTGAGAAAAACCTCTGGGGTAATATCTTTTAATTCTTCTTCATCCATTATGACTCAAGAAATACCAACATGACAATATTTCTAAAAGAAAGCCCCTTCCTAACTTTCAGGTAAAGTGACTGCATATCACAAGCTATGTTCAAGTTTTTTCAATGAGTCAAAATGAAGATATGGCCTATTATTATTGATTAACGCGATATAGCATATTTGAAACAAAAGGGAAATTAAGAATAACATTAATCAATTGAAAAGACTAATCATATTGAATCAGATAAGTTGATTTATTACTATATATATATACCAGTGTACCTACAACCACACTAAAATATAAGCGTCTCGGAGTGATAAAAAATGAATTATTAGCATAAATAAGACTTAAAATTAATATTGTTAAATAAAATTTAGGAACTTGATAACGTACATATTCAAAGCTTAGTCAATTAACTATTCACTTGAACCCATAAGGATCCCGACAAGGATTTTATGATTATTTTTGAGAACGATATTCTGCTTAAATTCGCCCTTAGTGAGGGGAGCAAAAGTGACTGGAAATCCAAGGTAGGACATAGGCTTGATGACAATTGATGTTTCATGATACTTAGTACTGAAGGGACTTGAGAGTGCTTCAACATTGAATGTTTGAGCAGCATTCAACCGATTCTTGACAATGACTTTGAGGACTGAGTGTTCTCCAACTTTAGTAGGAGGAAATGAAATAGATTCTTTATCAAGATACACGGTTTTTTTAGTGCCAGGTTCTTGTTGAAGCTCACTATCGGATCTTTTATTTGATGAAACAATACTTTGAAGGGGAACAGGTATATGAGAGGGCACTTGCCCTCCACTAACTTCTAAAATAGCAGACATGACCTCACCAACCGACCCTTCAGTTTTTCCAGTAAAACATATTGCCTTTTCAAAGTGGACTCCCACCTTGTTTGGGCGAAATAAAACAGTAAAATCAATCGATCCTTTTGAGAGTAAATAACCCTTTTTCAAGGAAATCAGGAAGTTAGGATCAATGTCCTTTACTTCCCATTGCAGTCTTTGCTCCGTATGATTCTTCAACGTAACATTCATTTCTGTTCCTGGATGTGCAAACTTAATCTTATCTGGCTCAACTGTGAATTTTAAGGGAAGAACATGAAAACTAATGGATTGATGACTCTCTTGATTATGAGTTGAATAAACAGAAATGGATCCTTTGCGTCTCTCTTGAGCAATGGCAGTAATGGCAATAGTTTCTCGTTGACTGGGCGCAACAACTCCAGATGAAGGTTGTACCATGAGTATGTGTGCTGGCCAACCAAGATCAAATCCCTGAGTGTCTCTTGTCACATTAATTAGGGTCACCAAAACAGTTTTTCTGGATTCAATGAAAATTTCTTCATCATGAATTTCAAACACTTTTCCAGTACTGACTGAAGTCGACTGCTCCTCTAAAATAGGAGGACACCGTGTTGGAGGGGAATGGGGCTGTGTTACAAAAAGGGTACTATTATAATTTGTATTATCCATTCGACTCTCACTCAGAGTTTCTTCAACTGGTAGTGCATTGAACTTAATGAGACTCTCTTCTTTTGAAAAAGTAATTCCGGATAGTTCAACAACCATCCTTTTCACATTCTTATAAAAACTTTTTACGTCAAGGTGACTCGTTAAACCACTAAAAGACTCGCACTCTCCTTTGTAATCAGTATCAAAGTTAGCAACCACTCCATTCCCGAATGTAGAAGCTTCGTAAGTTAACTTTAGGGAGGGAGATAATTTATGTAAAGCTTTGCGCATAGCACTCCGAGCTAATTCAGGTCCATAATATACATGGATAAAACCTACAAAAACTTGGTTTTTGTCCCCCATAGGAACTTTCCTAGGATCAACAGTAAAACGAAAAATACTAGATTCATTTGGATATAACACGATTGAATCTTGATTCTCAAAGCTAATCGCATCTGACTTTGCACCATTGTTTCCTAAAGCAAGGCATGAACAAAATCCTGGGCCACTACCTTTGTTACGGATACTTAGTGTCTTAATAATGAGCTTATCTGACAGTTGTCCCAAGAAAAGTGACTGTTTACCATTTACTTCGTCCCCAAAACCACTAAAAGTAAATTCCGGAGCACCAGTATTTCCTTGAAGCGTTATAGTTGCCTTATAAATTTTTCCACCAGCTCCGAGTCTTGGCTTGATAATAAGCTTTCCTAAATCGATTTTGTCACCATTCTTTTTTAGCAAAGTTGTGGGTTGAAATGCAACTTTTATGGATATAGTTCCGTAACCAGGGAGCGAGGGAATATCTGCAGACCTTTTGTATTCATCTAATTCATTTATTTTAACTCTAAATAAATTAGATTCCCGAACAACTAATGTGACAGCTATGGCATCTGGCAAAGCATTTTTTAGTGTAAGAATCTGTTCTTCTGATGTACCAACAGGAACAGATATCCAATTTATAAATGATTTATCAGCCTCAACTGGAAAAACAAAGCCTTCTTTAGCCGGAGTATTTGAAATTTTTTTATTATTCGATTCTCCTAGTGAACTTTTACGAAGAGGAGATGAAGGAATTGCAGAAGTAGGAAGTTTACCGAGTTGAACCACGGGAAATTTCAAAGCATTTTCTTTATCTTCATCTTTTGTAAACCTTGAACATATTTTGATGGGAACTTCATAAGTCGTTCCATTAGGCTGTACAGTACACCTTAATATACATTCTTCTTCACCAACGTCCTGAGGATAAAATTTAAAATGAGTGTGATACTCCTTTTTAGGTTGAAGTATCATAACGTTTTGATCCATTTTAAATATTCCCAAAGATGAACTGGCAATCGACAAGGATATAGTCATTTGTATATTTCCAAAGTTCATCATAGGAATTGAATGTTCAAACCAAGTTCCATTCGGAGAACAATTGAGGATTGGTATCTTATTCGATTTCAACGTCTGCAACTTTGCTTGTCCAACACGAGCTACCATGGGTACTTGGGCCAAAAGTTTCCCCTCACAGATTATGTTTATTTGGGAGTGAAGTGTCTTCAGCTCGTCGGATCCAGATGCAGGTGTGTGAATACTTATTTTAATGCTACATGCAACAGATTCCTTTGTTGTAGACAAGGAAATTGCGGGTAGAGTTAAAATAATGTTTTTGGACGAAATAATCTTTATATAACGCGTTTGACCATCGGTTGGGTAAATAAAAGATGGCAATTGTCCCTGAATTTCCAACCGAATCTCTTGATCATGTTGCCCATTATGAACAAGAACCAAATCCTCCATAGTCGAACAATCCTCAGGTAAAATGCCAAAATCTATTCGGTCACCTTCTCGAGTAAGAACTTGGAGTTGACATGGACTATAATTCTTTTTCAATTGTTCCATGACAACGATGGACACATTAGGATCATTATCAATAGATTTAGACGACTTAATAACACTGTTAATGGGTTGAATCTTGAGTCTTTGCTCATTTCTTGATAAACTTTGACTTCTGATTGGTGATGAATGCCGAGTCCCAGAACTTCTTTTTCTTGATTTAGACGGTAGTGTCTTCGAAGAAATATTAGAAGTTGAATCGTTTGAAGCAGAAGTACTTGACATTTCTAGAAAAGATGGCAAGGCGCCACTAACGCAGGACATGTCAAAGGAGGAAGATTTCTTTTGAGTGCCGGAAGCTTCCAAAGTTTTAAGAATCATGGACACTAAATATTCAGCAGAGCCTTTTTTATCATCCGAATTGGAAGAAGAATCGGCACTATTATTCATCAACATGGATATAAAATTTAAATCCAATTGGCCATCCGAGCTTAATTTACTTTTCAACACCTGTTCTAGAGCTTTTGAGTCATTCATGGACATGGAACTCTCATTATTAACCATAGTAAGCTTTTTAGATGCACTTTTCTCATTACCATTTTCAACAGAAGACGCAGACGAAACATCACTGAGCGTATATGTAGAATTTGTTTGAGAAGTCGAAATTTGCTGAATAGACGGATTAGTTTTTTCCAAAAGAGGTTTAGGTTTTAGTTTAGGACTTTTAATAGTCTCAAAGCCTAAATTAGGGCGAGAGCTATCATCAGTGGCATTGCAAATAGAATTGCCTAACCGAGAAGTGTTCATCATAAAGTATTGGGATCTAGATAGTTGATCTTCAGTAAGCATAGCACTCGCATTTGTATTATTCAAACAAGTTGAAAATCCAAGCTTTGAGCCGGTTGCGCTTGTTACATCTGATGACATGGTTTGCTCTTGAATAAACCGAAATTTGTCTTTATTTTCTTTTTCAGCCTCATCTATGAAGTTAGAGTCAAGAGAACGAAACTCTTCCTTCTCAAATCCTTCTTGTTTTTCCTTTTGCTCTTCAAATTTAAGATTATCAAAAAAGCATCCGGACTCAGACATACCCCCACCAAAAGGGCTATCCTTGGTGGAATAGTTAGATTGAATACTATTTGGATTTGACATCATTACAGATGGAGGATTCATATAGTCCGAGAATCGTTCATTTTGAGTACATTCATCCTTTGATGAAGATGAGGAATTAGTTGTACCGAAAGAGGTAGAGCGAGCACTAAACTGTCCAGTACAGAAAGAAGGAGTCTCCTTCTCTGTATGATTCCCAAAAATTTTATCCCAAGAGAGTCTTGAGTTATCTGCACTTAAATCTCCCGAGTTCACCGCTGTAACAATATTTTGAAGAAGACGGTGAACGGGAGGAGGCAAACCACCAGTATTAGTTGGTGTATTTGGAGTTGATTCAGAAGGAACTAAAAGTTTAGCAGGAAGACCGACAGGAGTAGGAGTTTCAATCTGTAAAGTCATGGATAGTTACATTTAGAAAATCTTTTGTGCAATTTGTCAAACAAAAAGATAATATACATTTAAGCAAGTCAATTTTAAGAGTATTGAGTTGGAGTATAAATAAAATGTATATATATATATATATATACCTCTTCCATGTCAAAGTGGCACTGAAAATATTTACTAAGGAGTCAAATTGAAAAAAACAACAACCATTGAATCCGTATTCAACATTACATTATTTTGCATCCTTAGTTCATTATAACAAAAAAACGTGTTTTTACGAATTTTATTTGTAGCTATCAATCAATATTGATAACTAAATTAAAATAAAATATATAAGGGTTATTCAATTAAAAACTTGCGATAAAAATATTGGATCTGATTCAAACTTTGCCCGTTGTATAATTTATTGAAGTTATATTCAAATATGAAACTACGAATATGTAGCCGACTTGATCCGGATCCAAGATATTAAAGGGCTTGTCTAGAATGTATGAAAAAATGAATACAAATAGAGAAGAAATAGAATCAAGAATATCAAGTCTTTCATTTTAAAGAGTTAAAAACTCCAAGTAAGACTAAGCAGCTACAGTTCCTAAATTTCATCTTTGTGTTTTGACAGCAAATGTTTATATATATATATATATATATATATATAAATGAAATAGATCTAACATACAAAGTTCATTCTTTCGTACAAATGATGTATGAAATGGTTCATTTACTAGGTTTTTATCTTGAAATGGTCAAGCCTCAAGAATACAGACTCTTACTCTATACTGCCATTGATTTCACTCTCTCAACGGATTTTAATGAAAATTTAGAGTGTCATTTTGAGTTGGAAAAGGGAATGTGTATCAAGTATAATTGACTCAAGATTTTCTAAATGTACAGATTTAGAAGAAAAGGTTTGGGAGGAATAAGCAACAGGTGTGGGCTCAAAGTCATCAAAGACTTCTTCCTCCTCTTCTAAATCCCCCTCCGCAGCTTCCTCTTCTTCCTCAGTAGCAAGGGCAACAAATCCAGAGGATTCATAGCCGCTAATTCCAGATAGTTCTGAAATGGCATCGGATCTCAACAGTCCCAAAGAGGATCTCGCTGAATTAGATGATTCATTTCTATCTCGGGGGTCCTAGAGAACATGGACATGAGTTAACTTAGTAAAGAAATGAATTGATAAAAAAGGATAATTTACCATATTTTGACGGATGAATGGCAAAACGAATGGAAAATGAAGCAAAAAAGGGAATAGGAAGGGTACTTGATGAAATTCTCACCTCTCAGTGAAATCAAGTTATAAATTCTCCCACTTTTTTAACAGAAAAAGGCCAAGCAGGCTAACCAATTTCTTGTATGGATTTGTGGCCATAGTTTGAGAATATAGCCATACACAGTTGTTACCTCTGAGTATTTTTTTTATTATTATATAGTATGGTAGCTAGCTAGCATTTTAGCTATAGAACGGCAGCTAGAGAATCTCAGGGAGAAATAATAGTAAATAAACTCTTTCACACGTGGTCCATTCAGATTTCGACGAAGGTGAGGTGAGTTGACACGCATATTTATTTCCATGTTGCCGCTAGTAAGTAGAGGATCTGTGCTAAAGATTCAACATGTCAAAGGCTCCTTTGATTGTCCTTGCAATATTCTGTCTCAGCTCTGTTAAATCATCCCAAGATGAGGCTTTGTCCGAGTTTCAAAAAGGTTTCATGGCTAAAAGAGCCGCAATGCTCAGTGTGATCAAGGATTTAACCGCCATGGATGAGGACAAAAGAGCCAAAACGTTAGACTCTCTTCTCAAAAGTATGTTTAAAGTCCTGGGTGAGGTAAAACTCCACCTTGAGAGCGCTGGAATGGCTCTCAAGGATCTTCCAGAGGACAAAAAGGGCAGAGAGTACGTGGCTCTTCTCCTGGAAAATACTTGCTTCTTCTCTGATATTCTTTTAAGATTTCCGGACTATACCTCCATAGCACTCTCAAAAAGCATTGAGTACAATACTTTGTATCGCTGGAGTCTCAATTTTATTAGCTATGGGGATTTTCCTACCTCCCTCATCAATGCACCCACCAAAAAGTTACTTCATCTTGCAACTCAAGAGCTTGGTGTTGGAGAGCGGGATCCAGACTATGTGAATCCTTATAAAAAGGAAAAACCTCCCGTCAAGCTCTTCGAAGATCCTCCAATTGCTCCTAAAAAAGGCAAAAAGAAAGTCAAAAGGGGTCCACGGTTAAATGTTGAACTCTGATTTAGTTAAAACAGGATCTACTTACGTGTAATATTTTTTTCACCAGTAAATAAATTCTCTGTCTTTAATATGTGTCTATACATTTATCATGGAATTTATTTATGTTTCTATCTTTCTATTAGTATGATTGAGTCTAGCGTAAAGAAGCAAAACATGAAGTTCGAAGTGGCTCCCTCAAAAAGAGCCAGGACTTTCAAAAAAAGTGAGAAAATGCCATTTCTCGTTCAACATCCCACAAAAACCAGAGGAGTCGTGTACATCAACCATTTACCTCATGGATTTTATGAAAATCAACTTCATACATTTCTTAGTCAATTTGGAACGGTGACGAATCTTCGAGTCGGCAGAAGCTCAAAAACAGGAAGGGTCAAGGGGTATGCATTCGTGGAATTTTTGTATCCTGAAGTTGCGGAGATTGTTGCTTCTTCAATGAACAACTATCTTATGTTTAAAAAGATTCTGAAGTGCACTGTGGTTCCCAAAAGTAGATTGTCTCGAAGGATTTTTAGAAATAAGGTGAATGCCGATAATCCACCTGCTCTCAGAATACGGGCAAAAAGCAAGCATGCCCTCAACAACGTGAATGTTTCTCAAGAAATCGTTGAGAAAAGGAAGTTCAAACAATATGGAAAACTTATTAAGTTACAAAAGATGCTAGAAGAGGCTGGTATACAAACCACTATTAAAATTCCGAAGGCGACTCTTCAAGATAAATCTAAAGCTGATAGTACGAAAGAAATAGTTAAAAAAACTGAAGAGGTTAAGACTCCAAGTCAAAGGCCTCTCATTTCTCTGGTTGTTGAAAAGAAACAATCTTTTGATCAAACTAATCAAAAGCAGAATTCTGCAAAGAGCCCAACTAATAATTTGAAATTATCTGCTATGGATTCCTCTCGAAACACTTATGTAACGCCCAAGAATATTAAAGCCGTTGAAGTGAACACTCCTCAAAGTAGTTCTAAGACACCTAAGAATTTAAAGAGACCTGCTCAGGCCTCTCCTGAAACTCCTTTGAACAAGAACAAAAAGGTAAAAACGAATATAGGTACTGCCGTAAATGAAGCTACAGATATCCTCAACTCAGCTGGAAAGCCCACTAAAAAGAATTCTGTAACTACTCCCGGGAAGGACAAGGTGTTAAACAGTACGCCTCAAGCTTTATCTAATAGCAAGAATTCTTTTGATCAAGCTGAGGATTCTAGTAGTTCCAAGATGCCTAAATCAGAATCGAAGAAAAGAAAACGTCAAAGTATTTCAATGGATCCTATCAAAGTAGTTGAAGGCTCATCCAAGCAGGAAGATGCAAATCTTTCTGTATCGTCGAATAAGAAAGGGACACCAAAAACAAAAAAGGTATATAAAAGGGTGGATACACCATTGCCTCAGAAGAAGGCCATGAAATCACCCCTATTCAATGAGTCGAATAAGACAAATTCACCATCATTGAGCTGTACTACAACACCTGTATCGTCTAAGGAAGGAAAGAAGAATGTCGAGACTCCCTCAACATCAAAAAAAAATAAAACACCCAATTCTAAAGTTGGCACTCCTTCAACATTAAAAAAGAATAAAACTCCAAATTCTGAAATCGGCACACCCTCGACATCGAAACAAGTTAAAACACCGAATTCTAAAGTTGGTACTCCTTCAACATCGAAACAAGTTAACATGCCCAATTCTAAAGTCGGCTCACCCTTAATATCCAAAAAGAATAAAACACCCAATTCTAAGCTCGATTCACCCTCAACACCCCTAACTTCCAAAAAGAATAAAACTGCTTCACCCTCAACACCCTTAACTTCCAAAAAGAATAAAACTCCAAATTCTAAAACTGCTTCACCCTCAACACCCTTAACTTCTAAAAAGAATAAAACTCCAAATTCTAAAACTGCTTCACCTTCTACATTCTCAAGTGCGAAAAAGGTGAAAATGCCCAATTCCAAATTGGCTTCTCCAGTCACAACTTCAATCGCGAAAAAAGTTAAGACTCCTAATTCTAAGAATGAATCACAAATCACTCCCTCTATTGCAAATAAGGTTAAAACACCTAATTCAAAAGTTGCTTCGGTGGTTACACCTTCATCAGGCACTAAAAAAGCAAATACCCCGACCTCAAAAAGTAATCAGAATACGCCTAAGGCTAAAAAAGGGTCTACTCCTGGATCTGTTAAGAAGGCAAACATGAAGAGCCCGAAGTTCCAAAAATAACTATGGGCATTCATTCCATTTGTTATTTTTTTTCTTATGAAAATAAATACATTCGTTGATACATCGCATTTTTGTTTTTGTCTCTATGCTATTTAGAATATACCAAGTATTCCTTGAAAGCTATTTTATTTAAACATTTACGAATCAATTTCAAGAATATGTCATTTAATTTCTTGCTAATTGTTGAAGAGGTAACTATCATTGTAAGGTCCAAAAGTGTAGAAATGTTTAATATCTTGTTTATTGGGAAGTTAAATGATACACTCCTTCACTACATAATACATATATTTAGAACATATCGTGAAGATGAGGGAATTTCTATAACGGTAGAGAGGAAATGTTGCATAATATTTATTTCTCGTAATGTTATAGGTTACGTCACAAGCAGCTGTTTCTTTGAGTTGCAACTTCTTAATTTTACAAAATAATAACATAGGAACTCAGCTTGGACGACGTTGTTCAAGTCATTCATATATAAACCGTATTATTTTATCTTGTGATGGCAAATCCACCCCGTGGTTTATTGGTGGCACTCTTCGACAACTTTTGCAAGTCTTTTAAGTTCCGAAAGTCCGTTTTGAAGGCGTCTACTCAGTTAATTGGGGAAGACCCTTATGGAAATAAATACTATGAAATCCCTGCTGATCCATCGTAAGTAATGATATGTGTTCATAATGATATCTCTAATGAAAAGTAATTAATGCTTGTAGGCGAGGTAAGCGAAGACCTGTTCGTTGGTATTCTGCCATTAACACACCTGAAAAGTCAAGCATGGCCAAAACATTTACGGATGGATTTGATAGTGAACTTCCTGCAGAATGGGAGTCTTGGCTCCGCAATCGACGGGATGATCCACCATCTGCAGAAGATGTTATTCGAAGTTTACAAATGGGGGAAATGAAGAAAATGAACGCTGCGAAATTGGAAGAGGAAAGAGTGGAGCAGCTGAAGGCAGAGGGTATTTACGTTGGCGAGGAACCCACGCCTCAAGACCATGAAAAGCCATTCTACCCCAAAAGAAAAGAATATGAACTCGTTCCTGGAGAGAGTGAGAGAGATATTAAGAATCGGTGGAAAGATTTCCAAAATCCCTATTCAAAAAAAGAATAACATTGCTCCCTACATACTCTCAAATGACGTACATCCTTTCATATCCCTATTGATTAGTTTATTAGTTGAATACATTTTAGTATTTATTTCAGATTTGCCTGTAAACCTACGGTTTATTAATTACATTTCTTTCTTTTTTTTTGTATGTGCACTATTGTGCTTTTGAAAGAACATCTCTCATGACATGAATAGCAAAATCTACATCTTCTTTATTGATACACATTGGTGGCTTGAATCTAAACACATTTCCAGCAAGGCCACCACGTCCAACAAGTACACTTCCATCCTTAAAACCATCCCATAATTGAATCATCTTTATTGGATTCAATGGTGTTTGACTCTTTTTATCTTCGACCATTTCCATTCCAATCATCAAACCCTTTCCTCTCACATCTCCCACAATCTACAAAAAAATCTATCGATGCATTCATAATGAAAAAAAATAACAACTTGAATATTATCTACTTCAAACTCTTCTCTCAGCTTTCCAAGTTCTTGTATAAAGTATGACCCAGTTTTGAGTGAGTTTTCCTGGCATTTATCTTCTTCAATTGCATCCAAAACAGCAATTCCAACAGCAGATGCCATTGGATTACCTCCAAAAGTATTGAAATGTGTTGCCTTAATGGATAAATAAGTAAGAAAATGAACAATGAGGTGGAGTAGTGTTAATTACTTGGGTCATAGAAGACGCAATTTCCTTTGTCGTTACAATTGCTGCCATCGGAAAACCATTACCTATCCCTTTAGCCATAGTGACTATATCTGGAGATACGCCATGCCCCTCAAAACCTATGAAATATTTAATATAAGGATAAAGAAACGAAGTTTGAAATTAATTGTTTTTTACCCCAATAGTGAGTTCCTGTCCGTCCAAATCCCGTTTGGACTTCATCAGCAACATACACTCCGCCCCAAGATTTAATTTTCTCCACAGCTTTTTTTAAATAGCCTTTAGGAAATTGAACGGTTCCTCCGACACCTTGAATAGACTCTGCAAATAATGCTGCGACCTTTCCTCCCTTGGGAAGGGAGTATTTACCAATTTCGTCTAATTGCTCTACATATTTGTTTGCCGCCATGCAAGGGCCGTTGGGATCACAGGAACATTCTCGCTGTGTCTGAGAAGGAGAATCTCTACAATAGCTTCCACCCCAAATACCCTTGTAGGGATCGGGGTTCATGGCATGGTGAATACCGGAACCTGTGTATACGGGAAACTTCCATGGTGAATGTGCAGTTAGGCCCATTGTGTATGGACTCATCCCTTCAAAAAACTTTGTTATTTCCTTTCAAAGCGAAATATCAAAATCTTACCATGGTACGCATTGCGAAAAGATATAATATCGTAATTTTTTGTGTGTAATCGAGCCATATACATGGCAAGATCATTGGCTTCAGAGCCACTATTTACAAAGTAAGCACAGCATAAATGCTCTGGGAGTGTTGAAGTCAGTCTTTCCACATACTCGTGTATCTTAGGATGGTAGTAAATATTTGTTGTATGCCAAAGAGTGGATATTTGTTCTTCGAGTGCCTTGTTAACTTTAGGGTGGCAATGGCCCACTGATACAGTGACAATACCACCAAATAAATCCAAATGTCTTTTGCCTTCCGAGTCCCATAGCCATTGCATTGATCCTTGCGTAATATAGAGTGGGCTACTGAAATTAGTTGTCAGTGCCGGATTCAATTTAGTTTTTCTTGTAGCATGAACAGACTCATAACTTGGTCCATAATAAGGTTTTGGGTCTAAAGCGTAGGCTGGCAATTTTCTTAGTAGGCTATTAGTGAGCTAAATGAATACATTTTTAAGGGGGTAGGTAAAAGCAGTTAAGCCAAATGTGAACATAAATAGTTACTCACTTTCATATTTTGGGATATTCAAGTTCTCCTCGAAGTATCCAAAGAGGTGTAGAATTATCTCTTTACGTGTAAAGACACAACACAAAGGTACTGATACTATTTTAAAAATTGAATACCTTTACAACAAAAAAAAAAAAAAACTTTTTATAAAGGAGTGAAAACAAGAAAAAAAACCTGTTGTTGGGTATCTTTTAAGAATCAAATATACAAGCATAATATAAAAACTATTCTATAAACATTTATTAAATGTAGTATTCCTTATTAATTGCGTAATTTCCGTGGGTTCATCCCAACTACATCATCCACTATTAAAAATTACGTATAAGTTGAAAAGTCTAGTAATTTTTTACACAAGAAAATATATCCTATTTATCTTTAGTTTTCTTAATTTCTAACTCAAATCTGTTACATTTCTAACACATGTTGTACCAATCATAAATTAAATTTGTTCCTTTCACTCCGGTTTGACACACGGTTTGACATATAAAGGTACAATATTTTGAGCATGTTTTCCCCTTAGACTGCTTGTACTCGTCAGTTATCATATACAGTCTTTGTTCCATGTTGAGCAAGATTATGCTTGGTGTGTCTGACCATGAGTCAGAATCACGATCTTTTTTTTTTCTTTAATTTCAGAATTTATTTTCTATCAAATAAAAATATTCGGTAGGCATATCTGTGATGTCTGCTCTCTAGTTATTCTAAGCTTATCCGGCTTGGATAGCTTGTAGTGTATGTACTGTGCTCTTTTACCTATGTATATGTATATCTTGTATTATTAAAATCAATGTGTCTCAGTATCTCAACAAAGAAATACACTCACTTCTATTGAATACTTATGGTTTATTAATTACTCCTATTAAGGCGACGAGTCTGGATATTAATCCATATCTAATCTCATAGGTAAAAGACACAACAATATCAAACGCTAAAAATATATTGAAGCTTAATAACAAAACAAAAACATTTAGACAATATTGAGTAAGTTCAATTTTGACACGGCGTTATCATCCCACACAATGGTATCTTTAAAACATCAACAACTCATATAAATTTTAAATGGTTCTCAGCTCTCGATTTTTCTACTTCTCTTCCCTTTTTAATTACTCAGGTCAACAAATTTGAAATGTCTAAAGTCCTAAGTATAATAAAATTTATGTAGTTTTGCGCACTAATTTCAAATCTTTAATATTTTTTTTTTCAAGAGTCCGACAGTTTTTGAGAAAACGTACCCTACTTTTTGAGTTAATTTGGCCCATTTTCCAACTTCAACTTCAATTTAAGCCTCAAAGAATACTCATTTTGTGCATTTAAAAAATTATGTTCCACTTGTGTTTTTAATGCAAATTCCATTTCCAGTCTTTGTTTTGACCTAAGAGGGATCCTAGAGACGTAGGGAGTCCAAAACATTTGTACTTAAAGAACTCCTTGAATATTACATGAAATGGATTAATATGGAATGCATTTAAGAGCTTAGACTCGCAGCTTTCAAATGAGATGTAAAGCGCCCCAATCCTTAACTAAGAAGAAATAGTCCATCTAAATGTGTAAATTTTCATTCCATTTCGATCAAAAATCCACAAGAAATCATAGACGCACAGAAGGATTTCAGCTGATTCTGCAATACTTCTGTGCGCTACTACTTTAGTAGCTCTACCGTGTGTCATTTTTCTAATTCACAAAATGAGTATCCTTCGATACTTAAGTTAAAGTAGAACTTGGAAAATGGGCCATAGGAGCTCTAAAGTAGGGTTCGATTTCTCAAAAACCGTCGGACTCTCGAATTATTTTTTTTTTACAGATTTGAAATCAGTGTGCAAAACTGAATAACTTTTATTATACTTAGGATTTTTGATATTTCAAATTTGTTGACCTGTGTTATCTACTATAACATGAAGAGCTATTAGGAAGAGTTGGCTAACTGCCAACTGATTTTTGGCCTTATTTCATTTTAAAAGAAAGGTTGTAAGATATAATAAAGACCTGTTAAAAAGACCATTTGTTATGAAAACAAACAAACCACACACAATAAAAACCAAAACAAAATAAGCACCAACATAGGCACTGCTCATAAGTATTTATTTAAAATGCTCATTACTGATCCATCAAGTATTGAACTTGTTTGAGTACAAAGAGTGTTGTGTCTTTATTATTACAGTCTGATGGTATTACTTCTTCTTCTAAGTTATAGTTCAAAAATATTTTCTCTCGAGAACTCTCTTTATCTTTACAAATAGTGTTGAAAAAATTGGCTTTAAGATCTTGCAACTTGCAATTAAATAACAGTCATCACCTTTTATTCATGACTGAAATAGCAGTCACTAATAAATATCCCGACACCTCCATATGTATGTACATAGCTTACAATCTATCTAATGTAGCCTAGATAAAATGCAATATTTATTTTTTAAACCATCAATTTACAGTACATATATGTACAACTAATTCAAAATCATTCAAAGGGATTTTTCTTTACAATTAATGTAGAACCTCAGCTATCGAAATCAATCCTGTTCGTTGCTGAGATGGCAAATTAAAACAGTGGCAGTGCACCAGGGGCGTACTGGGGCGAAAATTTCCACCGGGCAAAGAGTAAATATCTTGTAGGATAAAGGCGCATTATGCTAAATCGAAGGGGCGCCTAGTAAAGATTTCAGAGGGGCGCACCGGTCATTGACCGGTTGACCGCCGGGCCAGTACGCCCCTGCAGTGCACCCTCTGTTTCAGAAACGATCTTTCTTTTTTCTCTTTTGAGAATGGAGGTTGCGAGTGCACAAAAAAAGCTCGACTTGATATAAGCATATTATTAAATTCCTTTTCTGATCCAAATGTAATTGCACAAATATGAACTATTTGTATAATTTTAGCAGTTTTTAATAGCTGTTAAAAAACCCATTATCAATCAAGAAAACAGTAGTTGTATTTTATTTCAAATAAAAAATAATTTAATTTTTGAATTCCTGTAAAATGGTCATTTACTAAACTTTAAAGGTCTCAAAAATCACTGAGAAACAAGTAATGAGTCCTGGTAAAAGTTCTGTATCTTCAAATTGAGACACACTTGAGTTTAAAAATATTCATTTGGAGGGGGTGGAGTCATATCCTCTTTGATGGTAATTGAATTGAATTGGTACCTAGGATTTTATTACCCTTTTTATTTAATTTCCCAGGATTACATGTTTCCTTACTTCTTCTATAATAGTAATAATTGATAAATACCGTGTCAGAAAAGGAGGAAGACTCGCCATAAAGAAAAATTTGCTGCAAGGATTTTAAAAACCATAAATACCATGATCTTTAAGAACCTTATATTTGAGTATTTCCTGATCATATTTATTACTATTCCTTTGATTCGACTATCTTGATAAGTTACTACTATTTGGGATCTGAAATGAGGAATTATTTCCTATTAGAATAACAGTAGTTACAAATATATCCATGCTGCTGATACCTACTTTCGAACCATAAAGTTGAAAAATTATATGTAGCCCAATGTTGGAACATTGATTAATTAATTACAATGGTCAACAAATTCGAAATGCCAAAAATCCTAAGGGGTATAAGGTTAATAAAAGACATTAAAAACATAAAAGATATTCAATTTTGCAAACCGATTTCAAATCCATAAATTTTTTTTCCGAGAGTTTTCAAGAAATCAGACCCTACTTTTTAGAGCTTTTTTGGCCCATTTTCCAACTTCAACTTCAATTTAAGCCCCGAAGGGTACTCATTATGTGCATTAACAAATAATTATCCGCTAATGTATTTAATACAAATTTCATTTTCAGTTTTTGTTTTGACCTCAAGGGACTCCTGGGTGCGTAGGGGACGGAAGTAGGCCCAAAAGTCGGCCAAATCTTTTGTACTTAAATAACTCCTTGAATATTACATAAAATGAATTAATAAGGAATGCATTCAAAAGCTGAGACCCACAGCTTTCAAACAAGATGTCAAGCACCTGATACGAATCCTTAACTAAGAAGAAATCCTTCATCTATATGTGGAATTTTCAATAAATTTTGAGCAAAAATTCGCTAGAAATCAATGACACACGGTAGAGCTACTTAAGCAATAGGGTGTAGAAGAATTTCAGCTGGTTTTTTAATATTTCTGCGCGCTACTACCTATGTAGCACTACCGTGAGTAATAATAGGGCAAATAATTTTAATTGTAAATTAAATATGGAATGAGACGTGTGTGAGAGAGAGCTTTGGCCCCTGTACAGTATGTAGGAGTTTAATTTCTTTCATTTTGATCTCAAAATCATTTTTCACACTTATTTTTTTTTGTTTTCAAATGAAATTGAAAAACAGAAAAAAAAGAAAAAAAATACTTTGAGAATGAAAAGTGTTTCTCCTCAAAATTGAGCCTTTAAATGTCAATTTAGATCAATCAATTTATAAATAAAGAATACAAAAAGAAAAAGAAGAGGGAAAAATACTATTATTATTATCTCCAACCATTTTTGATGGTGTCAAAAATAACAAAGGTATTCTTATAAATACAGACATATATGTATATGTATATATATATATAATGCGTCTATTTAAATGAGATTCAATGTATGTAGACACTGAGTAGAATATTTTGAAAAATACGCTTTTTTGCAAGTTTGTTTTACTTTTCAAAGAAGAGATTGTGTCAAAATGATTTTAAGTTTGTGGTGGTTGCATTTTCCATGTAGTTTCTCCTTTTTCTTTTTTTCTTAGTGTAAAAAAAAATATTTATTGAAATAGAAGTTTAAATTGCTTTTGTATATATATATATATATATACTGTATGGATATAAATTATATCCCATCTCTGTATTATATGTACATATCTGTCTCTTATATCCTTATATGAATAAACAATACACTCTATCTATTTATATATTATTTTACTCAATCCATGAGAGGGTCTTATTTTTTTTTTTTTTTCATCTCCATATTTTTATTTGTCTTTTCATTTCTGATGGAATGAAAAAAAAAAAAATTGAATTAACTCTTCAGGAACTTTTAACTTGCATAGTTTTCATTTCAGTTTTGATGGAAAGGGTCTCATAGATATCTAACAACGATACGTACATAATATGTATATATTTATGCGTTAACGAGTCTGATTAAAAAGAAAAGAAGCAAAGTCATTTGGAAAAGGGTCTTATACGTCAAATAATGCATATTTTCTTCATAAAATAATTCTATTTATTTACTTATTCTTTAAATTATAATATATGTTCATATCTATATGTATATGACCATAGGTAAATGTCAAACAATGCGAATAAGTTAATAAATACAAATCAACTTTGCAGTACTTTTTAACTCACATGGGAAAATAATACCCTTTTGTTTGATTGATCAAGGATCACGCAACAGGGGAGAAGAAAACAAGAACATAGTTAATAATATTAGTTAATCATTAGATCCTATCCAAATATAAAATATAGTAGCTGTAAGTAACAACTTCAGCTATTATGCCATTTTGAAGGTTACAATCTGTTTTTTAAGGATGAACAAATATATTATTTGTTGATGAGAGAATAAGATGATGATGATGATGGAAGAAAATAAACTCAAATTTCTACTTTAGAAAGTTATATAATTTTAATAATTATAAGTCGTAAACTAATAATTAATTATATTATTATTAAGGGAAATTTGACCTGAGCCCTACTTTTGTTAATATTGTATTTGCTTTATTAATCAAAAAAAGTATATTCTCTTCAACTGTTTTTATCTCTTAAGAATGTGTAGTACATGCAAGGGGTACAATCCAAGGGACTGCTTTAGCCCCCTTCCCCTTTTTGTGGCCAAGTAGCTAAATATAGTTGTAGCTTAGCCCCAGTGTTAAATAAAATAAAATAGAATGTGAGTAGCAACCATACATATCTTCCGTTTAAGAATTTTAATGGATTTGAAACTAAAACTATGCTTAAATTATATATATATATATATATAGACACTCAAATGAGCACCAAAAAAATTCAATTTAAAATAAAATCAAGACTCAAATGTGTATGTTGTGAAGAATGACGAAACAAGTATGTGCTATTAATTCTTTCACCACTGATAACTCCTTCACATTTAAAGAACATTGGAAAAATATGATATTTATAAGACATATAATGAAAATTCCAAAATTAATATACGATTAACAATTTAATACCTTCATACATAAAATAATAGTCAATAAATTATTATCTAATCGAGTTAGTGTAAAATCCATGATCGAGGATAATGGAAATGAACATTTTTAAAGATACAACAAGGATTCCAGGTTAGTGAAATGCCGTCTTTGTGATTTTGGGACAAAAGGCTTTAGAAAATTAAACATTATACAACACGTTCAAAGCCATGATTAAGAGATAAATATAGAGATTCATTCAAGGAACGTAATTGAAGACAATCCTGATATTTTTAATTTAATTACTAATAAGACCAAGATGCTTGTTTCCTTCAATATCCCACTAAATATCGTAATTTATTCAAATTTTGTCAAGTTTATAGAGCTTTATACTGAAAAATTCATTCCTTCTTACTACGTCATTGGAGTTACAAAGTAAAGAAAATGAAGAAAAAAGTTAAGGGAAAGGATATTTTCACCATCAATGTCATGATATTACACTTGAATCACTGGAAAGTAAATATCTATATGTGATAGAGAGGAACAAGGGATACGTAAAAATGAGGAAAATTCCAGCAGAATCCATAATCCACAGTAGGAAGTTCTTTAAATACAAAAATATTCCTATGGTAAACAATGACGCCTAGAGGTTTCTCAATACGATAAGCGTCCCAAACCGTCAATTTTGACAAAGGATCTTACGAGGGATTGGATGATTTTCCGATGGAACTCAGACTCCTTCAAAATTAATCAATCATAGTGAAATGATCTCATAAATGGAGGAATCCAGAGATATGACCCAAAAATCTTAAATCCTAGTAATAAGTAATATCTATTTCGAAATGATTACTTTAATTTCTTAAATTTGATACTTTTTATAGTTTATTGGCTGTTAGAGCCTTTGCCAACTCTTCGTAGAACGATAAATGTTGAAAAGACCATATAGGCAATGTCGAACTCTTTGATGAACAAAGAATAACCCGGAATCCTCTTTGTAACTCAAAACATTTTTACCTCCATCTGACATTTCATTAAAATAATTGCTATGAATTATAATATTTTTCAACAGAGTATAACACGTGTGCTCTATATTGTGAGGTAGATGTTATTCCCTCAGGAATTAAGAAAAAATGAGAACAGCTTTGAAAAATAAAAAATGCTGTTCAAAATACCAACTGCGTAAAATTTCGTACGCAAAAAAACTGCATAATATTTACAACTCTTGTGGTCACTCATTTTACTCGCACGCTTTTTTTTTACCATAGAGAAGCATTAAAAAACTTTTTATGTAATACACTAATATATATATATATGTATTTCACATAAGATTTTCAAAATTAATTTCTGGTATTCATATATATTTTTATATTTAACAAAAGCTATTATCTTACTATCAAGTTATCAAAATTTTCAGCAAAATCAATAATAATGAGTGAATTCCTCATGAATCGAATTATTGTTATTTTTATAATTATCAAGAATGAGGCATCATAATAGCTTTTTTTAGGAAATTTTTATAAACATAAAAAACAAAGAAATAATTGCTCCTAAGATCGCATCCCAAAATTTATAACACTTCGCTCAAAGAATTTTTTTTTGGATGTAGAAAAAAATATTTTGTTGTTTTCCTAGATACTATATGAGATTATAATTGACTACTAATTTAAATCAGCAATTTCAATCTACAAAGAAAGTATCACACCCAGATTTGATGGGTTTTAGGTTATTCAACCCTCCTCAAATATGAAAAGGCTTTCTACGCCCCTACAATATGAAATAATACTTTATTCCGCTTTTATGAATGAGACACAGCACAACAACTTTCATACTATACGACCAAATATAATTTTTGTATTCATTTATATTTCAATTAAAATCAGAGAAATGATGGGAATTAATAAATAGTCAAAAGATTTCATTGGAGTCGCAGAGTTTGAAATCCTGACATTCATTTCAGATGTCCCAATGGGTGATGATGATGAATCCTTTAAATACGGAGTGCTATTGTATAAGGAAAAGGAATGAGAGCTATTCTGTGTGACAAATGAGAACGAAGTTGTTTTCGGCATGATTTCATAGGTGACGCTACTTGTTGCCGTACTCGTGCTCTTTGGAGTTGAGCTTTTTCCTTTTCTCATCATTTCTTCTCTATCACATTTTTGAAGGATTCCCAGACTTGTCATATCACTCATGGGCCTCCCATTGAGAGAAAATGGAGAAATGCATTTATTGAGATTCATAAAATCATCAGAGTTCCCCAAAAGGGAATCCAGTATGAAAAGGACTCGACAGGTGCACGGGAAATGATTCCCTATAACACTTACCTAAAGTTGTGGTATTTGCATTAGCGTTACTGAGCGGACAATTTTTTAATCATAATACAAACCTGTTTTACGTTCATGTTTTGTAAAGCATTGATGTAGGGAATTTCCAGAACATGATTCCCTGAGAGTATGAGTTTATTGACAAAGCTTTGAGGAAGGATTGAGAAATCCTCAATGCGATCTATTTTATTATTTAACAATCGAAGTTCGTTGACCTCGTTCATTCCGTGAAATGCTTTTTTACGTATAGTTGCAAGATCTGAATTCTCAATGTTAAGTTTTTGAACATTTTTGAGTCCTCGAAACGTATGCCCCGATAACTCAGAGAGATCCAAATAGGCCAGCTTTAATAATCCAATAGATTCAAGTCCATTAAATGCATCCGCTTGTAAATTTCGAACTCCAGCTGGTAGGAATAGAAACTCTACGTGCTTCAAACCCGAGAATGCAGAGCTATTAACAACCTATGTAAATGTGCACATCGCAGATAATTACTTGTATATATAATAAATAAATGTGAAGTAAAGTATTGGAGGGACTTACTTTAATTGGATTGTTATTCAAAAGTAAAGTTTTAATGCTCTCTGTCCCTGCAAAGGCATATCCATCAATGACTTTGATTCGATTGTGTCCCAAACGAATATGGGTTATGTTGGTTAAACTAGCAAAACTAAATCCAGGAAGACGATTCAAGTAATGATTATTCTGTAGGGAGATTTCTTCCATGTCTTTGAGACCCTACATTGAAATACATACATATTTCTAAACATTCCCTCAAGTGTTTGTTTTTTAAAAAGCTTTTTCCCTAACTTACCCGAAAGGCAAAGGGCTCAACTTTGGATATATTATTTGAGTCCAAAATGAGCTTTCGTAGATGTTTGAGTGTAGAAAAAGCTAAATTTGAGATGTCATCAATAACTCAAGTACTAAATAAATAAATGAATACATCCTTACCGTTTGAGGGTATTCTTTTAATGTTTTGTTGAGTGATTGTAATTTCCTGGGTTTCCTTTGGAAAGTTTTTAGGAATGGCTCGCAGAACTCCCTTTGTATTGCAAAGAACCTTTTAAATAAAGTAAATTATTGCGTGTACATATATATATATATATATATATATATATCAAGTATGAAAATAGACATGGATGTGTGCATTTGTCTGTGGGTAGATTCTTAAAAAAACAAACAAACTTGGATATTTCTTATTCTGTCTCTCTCTTTCTCTCATGAAAGTTCCTTATTCTAAAACTTACTTTTTTCCATCTTTTATACTTTGTGTCGTATAATTTATAAATAAAATAATGGAGCGTAATATGTACATATACATACATACTTGGGTACATAAAACACTATATTTCAAGATGCAAAAAGAAGAAAAGAGACTTTCTTCCCATATATGTACAATGAACATATTACATATATGCTGCTTTACCTTGTGGGTAAACATCCTTTATTTTTTTTTCCTCCTGTAATTCATTTTCATTTATGATCTTGATGAGACTGTTGACGTTTATATATGTATATTTATACATATTACAACATATACTCCTTTTTTTATTGTCGTGCCATGTTTGTTCCTTCGCTCTACCACTCAGTTATGTAGGTTATGCTATGGTATTATGAATGTATGTATGGTTTATAAGATGGCTCTATAAACAATTTACATTATCCCATTTAATAGCTTCCCTCTTTTTTGTACCTACATCATGTGGGTAGACTATTCCGATCATTTCAGACCTTGAACACAATGGGATTGTCACTCTTCATTGACTCTCTCCAAAAGGAGAAATACATTCAAAGGTCAGAAAGAAAATGGTAGTGGCCATACATAGGTACCTATTCTTCCCAATTGTGTTACTATTTTTCAATAATAGTTCTAATAAATTGTCAAACTTTTGGCCTTTACGTTAAGCACGAGCTAGTTCAGCCAATCCACGTTTAAAACAATATCAAATAGGAATAAAAGAAGTAGAAATCGATAATATATGAAAAAAAAAGATCAGATTCGTTGATTCGATTTGGGTTATAGCTTTATGTAGATAGAGTATTGAGCATTAACATATTTATCACAGAAAACATTTAAAACAGACTCAAACCTTTGCTTTCGAAACATTAATGGACTACATATCTTATCCAATAGCAAGGATCAAAACTATTGTTTGGGATGAAATAAGTGATTAAAACAAGGAAACTTGCTTGCAACCTCATGATAGTCAGTAAATCCAACATGATCGGAAACAACCTGGCTACCCAACCATTGACCTATCAATCCGAGGGAGCTCTAATTATAGTCCAAAATGAAATCATACGAATATTTATACATATAGAGTAAATAACTTAATTTCAAAGAACATTTAAAGGCTCTAGGGCCATTCTACGAAAGGCATTTTACCGAACAGATATTGACTATAATGAACATAAGAATGTATGTATGATTTTACAACTGAAAATGAGAGCAATCGGAACCTAAGGCTCAGGATTACAGCTAACTATTCTGTGGTCTAATGAGTAAATAAAACATTAAAACAATTTTATATCTCCCACCTACCCATAAAGATCCTGAAGTATCAACATGATTCAAGCTATTTACACGTTACTCTGTTATAATATGTAGATAACATAATTAAATTATTACTCCACAAATGCACACCCATTAATTTATCTACTTATATGCCAAGAAGAAGCGTATTATATTCTTAAATAATAAATAAATAATTATATTAAAGCCAATCGAATAAGAACAGTGTTCCTATATCTTAATAAACAATTATGTATATGTGATATTTTTCAGCCAAACGTCCTTTGGCAAATTCTCCACCCGCGCCTTTTGGAACTCGTATCTTCAAAATCCACTATTTCCTGGTTTGATCTATACATATCCAGTTTGCTTATGTTACATCAGACTATATCATGTATCATATGTATTGTGACCGAATTCATTGTTGCTTTATAATATGTAAACATTAGAAATAATCAATTTTAAAATGTTTTATAGAGCTTTTGTCCTTGATGAAGTGAGTAAATATGTACCTACATAGGCATAGTGTTTTATTCTAATAGGCATTAATTTTTTACTTTAAAAATAATAATCATGGGACGTACTCTTCCCATGGGACGACGTTATCTCATTTCATAAAAGAAAGGAGAAAATGAGTTTTCCGTAATGAATAGAGAATCTGAATCATTAATAAATAAGAGGAAAATGGATTCTATCTAATTTGTGATTTCATACACATATATGTAAGTATGTACAGTACATATATTAATTATTCATACTGGATTAAAAATCCTGTGTCTAGAATGGGCTCTAAGGACTTTACTTAGGTACTACTACCTATAAAAAAATAACCCAATTTTTTGTGTGGAATGTATCAACACATGCTATTCAATTCCGGGGATTTCCTCACGCACTACTGAGAAGGTAAAATAAATAAAATAAAAAAGGATTAGGATACAAAACAGAATGGTGACAAATACTTTGACATGAACTTTTTTTTTCTTTTTGTATTGTGCTCTTAAGACGACCAAATAATAATAATAATAATAAATAAAAAAACTTTCTTCATAAAAAGAAGAAGAAAAGAACCAAAGTCTCATTACATTATAAGTTCACATAATCATAGAAGAAAGAAAAAGTTTTGGACATTTATGTATGTGTACAAGACCCCAAGAAAATATCCTTATACATATTTTATGAAATACATCTGCAAAGTAAATCATGTAATAGACATCTAAGTGCTCATACCTGTATGGGTGACAAACAGAGACACTCTCGTGGACATCCATGAACGAATCCCTTGATTAAAAAAGTAGTAATGAAGAAACTCACTCCAAAGAAGAAAGCTCCTTTCTCTAAATAAATCATTCTGTTTAATTATGTTCTGAAAGAGAGAGAGAGAGAGAGAAAAAAAAAATAATTAATTAAATGTTCATTTGTGTATCCAGAGTTGGTAGGTAAAGGATTCATTTGTTCTACGCCTGCATGTACATACATATCAACTGAATTGACTCTATTACTTCAGAGTATTATCGACAATTGACATAGTTATTTCATAGCTGTGACACTATATTTATGGGATACCATTTTCTGACTCTTAATTCTATTAGGAATCAACACAAATACCTACCTACCTACCTACATATGTACATAGTGTAGAGACATCATCCCCATAAATTCAGAAAGTAAATAAATTATTTCCTGCATGAATTATTGATTACCCTTTGAAAATGGGATTCCCTTTCATTCACTCCCCATTTGTAAAACTAGGTACATAAATCTACATGTTGGAGGGATAAAATTCCAATCATGGACTCTAACAATGTGTCTTGGGTGAGGTTTTGACCTATGGGTAGAGAGGCCAAGGGATCAATGCTCTTTTTAAAAACAAAAACGATGCAAAATTGCATGATTCATCATTTTATTAAACTTTAACGTCCATTCAAAATACATCATTGACTGACTTAACAATGACGTTAAATAAATAGGTTGCCAAAAATTCTCATAATAATATTAGACTCAATTGAAGTATAAATTATTCAATTTTGATAAATGACAGCATTGTATTGAGTTACAAAGAAAGATTTAATTCCTGCTTAGACTCGGATATGTGTCAAATTGCTCTATGGGATGTGACACTTTAAAATATATCCCAGACCAAACAGCAATTAAATAAATTCCGAAAAGGTCTATTAATTTATATTTAACTTAACAATTCCTAGTATAATAAAATTGGTGAACAGTCAAAAATTCTAAGGGGAGCAAGTATAATAAAAGTTATTCAGTTTTGCACGCTGATTTCAAATCTGCATTATTTTTTTTTTCGAGAGTCTGACGGTTTTTGAGAAACCGAACCCTACTTTTTATGCTTTTTTGGCCCGTTTTCCAACTTCAACTTCAATTTAAGCCTAGAAGGATACTCATTTTGTGTATTAAAAAATTATTATCCGCTAATGTTTTAATGCAAACTCCATTTTCAGTCTTTATTTTGACCTATAAGGACTCCTATGGGTGTAGGGGGCTGAAGTAGGCCCAAAAGTCGACCAAAACGTTTGTACTTAAATAACTCCTTGAATATTACATAAAATGGATTAATAAGGAAATAATTAAAGAGCTTAGACCCACAGCTTTCCAACGAGATGTCAAGCACCCGATAAGAATCCTTAACTAAGACGAAATTCTTCATCTAAGTGTGTAAATTTTCCTCCAATTTCCATCAAAGATTACAAGATATCAAGAACTCACAGTAGAGTAACTAAAGTAGTGGCGCGCAGAAGGATTGTAAAATCAGTTGAAATCCTTCTGCTCACAAAAAGTTCACTCTATACATATATTTTTATTTTACAATCCTGTAAAGACCAGAAGAATCAGCTGAAATCCTGCTGCACGCTACTACTTCAGTTTATTGCACTCGTTTTTAGCAGCTCTACCGTAAGTTAGTTTAATCTATGTACACACTATGTAATACCGCTCTACAGTCAGTGGTGACCTGGCTTAATTTTCACAACAAGACCATATTATCGCCCCTAGACAGCAGATTACACACAATTTCTTTCCTCTTTACATGTTTTATTTCTTTTAAGGAATAAATTTGATTGTATTTTTCTTTTCAAAATAATTTTTTAAAAGCAGAAATTTGTCAATTTGTCACCCCTTGAAATATTCTTCGAAGGGGAAGACTACCTACTTATCTACAATTTAAGTAACTTCAGTTTTTTTTTTTAAATCAAACTTAGTCTTTACTCATATTCGCAATAATTACTAAATCAATACATTAATACTATATGTATTCTTAATTTTAAGCTACCAATAAAAATATTGGGAAGGTTTGCAGCTCCAGAGTTCTACCCAGGAGCCGCCACTGATGAAGAAGCTACAATAGAACGATTGTTAATAGTTTGGAGTTATTGAGTTAAGTTAAGATTTATAAAATAAACATATCTTTTAAATTTGATATACGTCAAAAATTGGACTCATTAAATTTTTAAAGTCATTGAATTATCAATTATTCACGGAAGATTATTTATATACTTTAAGGAAGTTGCATTTAGTCTGATGAAAATTTTTCAAAACTCAGATAATATTTAGGTTAAGCCCCTAGCTACAAATGTAATATATATTTTCTACTATTGTGACATAAAAGCCATAACTTTTAGTTGGCTTACATACAAAATTGTCAAAAAGATAGATACTCCACCATTTGATTAAATTTATAATCAACATTGACAATAAGTTTTAAAATTTGTACAAATTTGTTATAAATTTCAATCAAATGAGGAGGGTATTTCTTGTGGATGTAATTAAGGCTCGACCCATATGGTTTTTTTGTGGAGAAAAAAAACCATATGGAAAACTGATCATTAGGACAATTCTTTTTTTTTTTAAATATTAACCTTTGAAATCAAAGTAAAAATAGCCACATAAAAGCCCAAATAAGGCCACTTGGACAGACGTATATTTTTTTCCTTATCACCACTGTAAAGCAAATGAATCAAATGCGAAGATTTTGAGTAATGAGAACCTGGAGTTTTCCTACAGATAATTTTTAGTGGTGGTCAGTGTAGTGGCCACAGATGGGATTTTAGACTAGTTTCTAGCTTTTTGATACATTTAAAAGTGATGTTACTTTAAATAACATTGGTTTTCAGAGTCAAAAATATGAATTAAGCGTGAAATAATTTTCAAAAAGTGCATTCAATAGCTAAGTTTTTTAGAGAAAATTCCCTTAAAGTCGATCAATTTAATCGTCTCACCCATTTATCAATCAAGTTCCATGTATTTTGAATCATTCAGATGTTTCATAAGAAAAAGACTCTTGGATATTCACACTTATTATTTATTAGGGCGGATGCTTCATATAGAATACCTTCCTTACCTTATGTATTTCAAACTGAATAAATGATGTAATCCGGAATGGTACTGAGTGTCACTAGGAAGGAGTGTGAATTAGGCAAAACATGGAAAATAAGAAAAATATCGGGGCTTTTTGCGGGGAAAGAACGACGGTGGTTTCATATTTATATTTTCGCTCTTTTTCTTGAGTTGCGGTGCTTTTCCCTCCCCCTTTCTCTCACTGCGCTTTCATTACTTCCTCTCTCCTACTTATTTTATGTACATACATAGCTTACATAGGACATGGATAGAGTCAAATCTAATATTACTAATAAGTAGCGGAAATGCGTTTAAATCCATTTTGATTTGCGAAAGTAGAGTGAAAAAAAAGGTCGTTTTAGTTCACAAGGTATTTTACCCTTTCTCTTGGATGGTCTTCTTATAATTTGCCATAAATGATATCATTTTGTAATCAAACAAAAGATTTTGAAATAATTTAACCTTTGTACTCTTCATGAACACGTTTTTCTCAATTTTTTTGTGTCATAAAGAATTGTATTCATTTATAATTATATAATGTGTGTGAGTAACAGAGTGTAAGATGATGAAATTTCTAGATTGAACCGCCCAAAAATACACTCAAAAGCTTGTATCAACGCCTAACCCCTCCAAGTTTTTTAAGATGGCGTCTGCTCATGATTTTGTTTATATGTTACATATTGAGCAAGACAAGAATATGCTTATGTTTTCTCTCACAAAAAAAAAAAAAAAATAGCAGAAATATCGAGTTGAAAAAAATGAGGAATCATGCAAGGATTTCAATGTTAACTCAGAAGCAGCAAAAGGAAGATGTAAGAAATACAGGAGCATCCTACTTGATGCCCAGAACAGACACAGCATCATCAACGTTTGAGAGATTATGTAACCTCAAGAAGAAGAAGAAGAAGATGGGGAAAGAGTGAAGCGAAATTAAATTTTTTTTTTTTAATTTTTTAAATTTTTTCAATTGGGATGTACTTTTAACTCTCAGACTCTTTTATTTTAGAAAAGACCAACAACTTTGCAAAATTGACAACTTTTGTTTTACATATAGGAATGTCGAAATCCTCCTCCATTTAAAGTTATGCATTCAGAATTATGACAATATAGGATAATGTTTATAAGTTCTGGCTGAGGCCTCTAAAAGAAATCTTTCAATAGAAGACCTTCTCTATCCTTAAATGATTTATTTTTCCTGCTTGGTCATTTCATCTTCAGGTTAAATCAGTCCTGTAACTAGAACAATATCTGAAGGAGGGGCACTTTAAATTGTAGAGAACATGTAATTAAAAAAAACCTGATAATAATTAATTATATTAAGAACAAGAATCTAGGATGTGATCTGGGTAATTAATTATTAGAGTATTAAAAAAAATCTGCAGTTTTAATAAAATAAACTTTCAATTAAATGTGCCTATTTGAGTTGGGGACATGTTCACCTTACTTAGAGCACTGCATCCCAGGTATCTATTTTTATAACAGAAACATTCATAAACTCGCAAATGCCCCCTCCCTCATAGTTACGTCACTAGTTGTAAAGTCGGAGTAAAAATTTGTATATAGTCGGTAAAATTTAAAATAGCTTCTTCTAATGCACCTAAAGTATCTGTGAGTACATCAAGTACTTTGATTTCTTCTGGAATAGAATCAAACTTTTCCTTCCAAAAGTCCAATTGTCAAGAAGCTAATCATACGAGTATTTTAATCCAAAAGAACCTTAGAAGTTCCTTTTTATAACTCAGAATGTTTTATATTTGTAGATTTTCTCCATTTTTAATAAGCACTTTTAAGAAAGAATTGCATAATTTTAGACCTTTCAAAAAATTTGAAATTAAGTAATATCATCGAATTTGTGATTATGATTTAATCATAATCTTCTTTATCATAAGGATTTTCTGAACCTCCTTTGAGATCTCATTTTTCAAAAGAATTTTTAGTGGCAGCTGGATAATGGCATCTTCTTATATTTTTGAGTGACGCCACCCATAGGTAATATTATTACACCATTATATAATACCCATAATTGTAACTTTAGTTTCACGAATTTTAATAACTAATATTGATTAATGTATTCGTTCTCTGTTTGTTTTGTTTAGAATCTTGTGCTTTTATGATTTCATTCTTAGATTGGTTTCATTTATTTCCTTTGTTCATTAGATGTTTTTGTTTTGTATACATATATAATAATTATAATATATGCCCACCGGAGAAAAAAAACTAAATTCAAACACTGTCACCTTAATTTGGGGACCTCTGATCTACAATAAACTAATAAGAAGTTAAAATAGTAATAATAATTATTATCAACGTATCATTTTAAAGACTGGATTGTACTGGAAATGTTTATACATATATACATACATTTGTGTATATGATATTAAAAATAAATAGATTTACTTAAAAACAGTTGAAGAAACTACTAGTACATTATTTTTTTCAAAACATGAAGGTCATTCAACTCTCACTTGACTGCTTCCATACTTGTTTTAAACAAATAGTGATAACTACCTAAAAATAGCCTATACTCAGAGTTTTTTTTAAGTATTGCCTCAATCAATTATGTTATTTATAGTTATACGTTAGTTCCTTAGAGCTGTAGGAGAGTCCAGTCAATCAACAGGTGAAAGGGCTCCTGATTTTCATACTAACAAATATATATACAATACAAAAATGAGAAAAATATTAATATGATATATGTACACCTATTAGTCTGTCCCATTTTCAAGTCAATCCATTATTTTGTCTGCTTACTCATGAAAAAATGAGAACTAGATTTTTAGATTTTAAAGGACAACTTTGTGACCATTCAAGCTTTGGTAAAGTTGACCTGTTTTCAATTGTCTTGAGAGGTTTGAAGTTTAAAGCAATGAGACACCCCCCCCCCCCAAAAAAAAAAAAAAAAAAAAAAAAAATTCAAAACCCCCCTTTGAGATCTCTTTTTTCAAAAGAATTTTTGTTACTAACTGCCAAATGACATCTTCTCATAAATAGTGTTGGGACTACAAGTTTGCTTATGAGGGGCAAAAATTGGTGTTGACAGTTTTATTAAAAAACTACCCTAGAATTTTGAGTACAATTTTTTTATTTTATAGTTAAATTTGTTACATCTACACAGTGAGTAAATTTCAAGTCAAAGTTTGCTCTATTTTTCTGTTAATTTTATGCATTTATTCAAAAAGAATATTGTTTCATAAGGATATAGAGATTACTAACGACTCTTGGTCAAAATAAATATTTTAGTTAAGTATTGTATCCAACTAAAATGCTTCTAACAATTTCATCTAAAATGATTCAGTGTAATTTGCTTACTATACGAGAGATATTTATTAATACTATTTTTTGGAATAATGCAATAATATACTATATAAAATTTACATTTTAAGTGACTCAAACGACTCATGGGATCCTGATTCCTTAAGAAAATCAACGAACTTCCAACATTTTTGAAATATTTTCCTACTTTTATTTGACTTTTGAGTTGAAATCGTAAACATTTTATCAGCCCCATCGATACTAAGAATCCTGAGGCAATATCTTTCATTTTCATTTGCTGATTGATCAATTATATATTTAAATTCAAAATTAAGTAAAAAAGTTTAATTCAAAGACTTTTTTATTCTGTTATTTTGTATTTATAAGTATTTATACTACTAAAATGCCCATAAATTTAAGTTGTCATACGGAGTCTATCTGATTACGAATATGAGGAAACTTCTGGAATTTATTTCCACTTTGCCACGTGGCGGAACATCTCTCAAGGATTTGTTACATCTCGTAGATGGTACTCTGGATGATTTCAGCAAGCCAAGTTGGGATCCAAGAAATTCGACCGCGTTGTATCTAATTGTGCCTTATATCGATTTGATTATGTATATATATATATATATATATATATATATATATATATATAATTTGAGGCCTAAGACCCCATTGTACCCAACTGATTATCGCACTTCATCGATGCCTCTTATATCGATGTTTTACTGTATAACTAATAATATTTTCTGATTAGTTATGTGACGGTAAATATTTAACTGAATCTGGATGTCCTCAATATTTCCATAATAATTTTCTTTCCTTAAGTTTCAACAAGACAGTATATTGAAGAAGATCCAAGGTTATATTTGACTATTAGAAATTGCCTTTAGATTAAAACAATCATTGGTGAGCGTTTTATCTCCTTAAAAAAATTACCCTCTGCTTGAGAGGAATCGAAATTGTTAACTTTTGTAATTTTTAAAATTAACATTGATGGTAGACTGACAACGGATTTTAATGAGTATTTTAGCTGTAGCAGCGTTTGTCTGATTATCCTCTTCTATAAACAACAAATATATTTCTTGAATAGAATTTCAATGATCGATCAAGAAATAAAGGAAGTGTGAATACAGTCAAATTTTGCACTAGACAACCTTCGTATATCCATTGAGATTTAATAATGTCATTATTCCCTCATCAAAACATTATAAACATAAGTATGATTATATTAGTGAAAATTGTATATCCCGTATGACATAAGATTAACAAATATTACATCTGACATCATGGCCTGAAACTCCTTTTTATTTACATAACTTGTTGATTCATATCATGAGGCAAGGGATATGAACGAATTCATTCGTATATAAAAATTATATGTCCACTAAACTACCAGTCCATATATATATATATATATATATATATATATATATATATATATATATATATATATATATATAAAGTGAACACATTTTCATACATTAAAAGTCTCAAGTCATTAATATGATTGTGGTTTTCAAGAATTTTTTTTTTAGTTTCATATATGTATTGACTTGGTATAAAGAGTTTTTTCAATAGGGATGACGTATTTTTATTTCATTAGGGACAACTTTCCTTGACTGACTTTGAGGAAGTTAAAGTTGATTGTTAATATGTCTGAGGCCCTCCTGTAAACGTGATTGTACTGTAATGTGAATTCAATTTTGCAAATGCATACATCCCCACAACAAATTGAGGAATGAGTCTTAGAAATCGTAGGATACATTACTTCTATGTTATAATGACTAACTCTAATCCTATCCTATAGAAACTCAGAGCCATACCTAGAATGAGAAACTTGACCCCTATTTGGAGTTAGGTAAGTTGTTCATGTAAAAATTCTGCTCATATGGCATTGAAAATCATGTAACCATGGTACTGACCATCCCTTAAATCATTTATCTGTTTAAGCTCAATAAGGGGAGGGCCCAGAGTAGTTATTTCAAATTTTGTATTTATTACTCATTTAGTAGTAGATTCGAGCATCTTTTTCAAGAGATCCATAGCATTTGTTATCTAATCGAGCATTACCATCTGGCTCTTGGATATGGTGTATTAATGGAAGCTCATTTGTATCAAAATTGCATACAATGAAAACAAGTTTTCTTCTAATGTCTAATTTTATCTATTGCATTATACCTCGTTTCCCACCTTGTATTTGCATTTATGCTCGTCACTTCTAAAAACCTGAAGTACTCTATCAAAACTACTTCTATCCTTTGGCCATTTGATTATGTTTTTACTTCTCCTGGCTTCTTTGTTTCATATTAATAAGGTGAAAAATGAAACAAGTTTATTTCACTTGCCTACCTGTAGCAAATACAATGCTCATCCTTCATCCCGGCAGAGAACAACTTCTCATATTTCCTAAATTTATTAATACTTTTAAATCATCAACTCTTCTCCGTTGGTATAGTATTTTATCAAATAATGTATGATTCAAATTCCATACCTTAAGATATTTTTCAATGCAGGTAGTTCTGACATTAAAAACTCTCTTTCAGTTCCAAGCTGGTAACTAAGATTCTTATAACACTTACTTCTTGCTTCAACAGAAAACATTGCCCCATTTTAGAGCATCTTTATTGTTATTAAAATATTTTTGCTGAAATAAAAATTAACAATTTAATACATTCATACCTAAAATACCTAAAATAATAGTCAATAAATTATCTAATCGAGTTAGTATAAAATCCTTGATCGCTGATAATGGAAATGAACATTTTTAAAGATACAACAAGGATTCCAGGTTAGTGAAATGCCGTCTTTGTGATTTTGGGACAAAAGGCTTTAGAAAATTAAACATTATACAACACGTTCAAAGCCATGATTAAGAGATAAATATAGAGATTCATTCAAGGAACGTAATTGAAGACAATCCTGATATTTTTAATTTAATTACTAATAAGACCAAGATGCTTGTTTCCTTCAATATCCCACTCAATATCGTAATTTATTCAAATTTTGTCAAGTTTATAGAGCTTTATACTGAAAAATTCGTTCCTTCTTACTACGTCATTGGAGTTACAAAGTAAAGAAAATGAAGAAAAAAGTTAAGGGAAAGGATATTTTCACCATCAATGTCATGATATTACACTTGAACCACTGGAAAGTAAATATCTGTATGTGATAGAGAGGAACAAGGGATACGTAAAAATGAGGAAAATTCCAGCAGAATCCATAATCCACAGTAGGAAGTTCTTTAAATATAAAAATATTCCTATGGTAAACAATGACGCCTAGAGGGTTCTCAATACGATGATGTTCTCCCCTCAGGAATTAAGGAAAAATGATAACAGCCTTGAAATGCAAAAAATACTGTTCAAATTGCCAACTACCTAAAATCTCGCACGCGAAAAAGTGAATAAGATTTACAACTCTAAATATAGGCATTCTTCAAAGGAGCACATGCCTTTCCGTTCCCTCATTCCTACGGTCCTGTATTAAATCATTATGACCATTAATCGTAAAATAATGGAACTTTTAAATGAATATCATTAATTAGGATCCTTTTTTTAGTCATACATTATGGCTATAAAATTAATCTCGTGTATCAAAATGTACCGTTCTCAAATTTCACTCTCAGAGGTATGGACTCGAGCCTAGTCTTATAACATGGATACAAGTTTGAATCAAGTCATCCACTGTATGTCTTTATGCTTGTCTTACCAAAATATTGAGTGGATTGACTTGAATTTTGACATCCATGAACTAGATATGAGACCCTTCGACATAAGAAGACTTGCTAGTAATGTAACTTAGTTCACGATATATCCGTTTACACGATTTATGAAAATAATAATTTTAAAATAAAAATAGAGTTTTTGAAAAGTTGCGAGTTAGTAAATTATTTTAGTCGTACTTTATATTGAATCCCCTATTTTTATAAGCTAATTGTAAGTATTATTTTGGTATCTTTGTTAAATCTATAAATAAGTTAGTTCTATAAATAGTCATCTAATTTCTTATTTACATTTCTTTGATGTATTCATTTTTGCTAGGAGAGAGAACAAACATGTTTTAATTAAGACGTCGTTTTATTTATTGTGTTCTTCAACTTTTTTTTAAAAAAAAGTCAAAATCTTTAGGTAGATAGCCAATTCTTCACAACTGTGGAGTTATTCTTAATGTAATACTAAGGAATTCTTTACTGCTCCTCAACAGGTTATTCGAGGTTAACCAATCAACGTTTCATACACTAATATGTGAAATACAATTTTGGGATAAACAAAAATACTATATGTATTCTCCGTTCAGCTGTTTTTCATTAGTTGACTCGTTTGATTTAAAGCAGCTGACTCCACGTGTTATGAACTCAAAAAGGGTATTATTATTATTATTATTATGAATGATTTTGATATATAAAAAATATATTAAATCAAGGATTGTACGCCCTTCTTTTGAATCTTATACAAGTATTAACGATTGATTTGTGTATAGTATATCTAAACAATAACTGCCTAATATTAAGAAGTTGGCTGCAAAGAAAATACAGAAAGGTAGCTACCAGTTGTTGTTTTTTCCAAATTTTTCCTTTCCCTTTTGAGATTCGAGGTTGCGAGTGCACAAAAAAGCTCGTCGTTATATAAGTTGAAAACAAATGACAAGAAAAATACATAAGAGCTGTTGATTAGATAACATTGGGGAAGTTACCCATACTATTGCATCATTCATATTTTTTAAATCGTATAAACAGTAATTTGGATCAATTATATTTTATTAATATGACAAACATAACTTTATATATTTTGCTCGGCTATCCACTCTCTCGTCTAAAAAAGAAAAATAATGTAAATTTTTTTAGATCAATTCTAAAAAAATTTCAAACTGAGTCCACAAATTTAAAGGATTAATTCCAAAAGAAAATATCAAAAATTGAATAAATTACTTTTCATTTAATTTCAATTATGATACACCATAAATGAAAAAACAAATGATAAGAAATTATGATGGCATAATTATTCAGCCAACTATTGACATCTGTAGTGAGTTTTTGGCTAAATACTAAGTAGTATTGCGGTTCAGACCATCTGAACCAATATCAACACTTTAAGGGATCGAAAGCCCGAAACGAGACCAAGATTCTCAAAAATGGATCCCATCTTGAGAACTACATACCTACGCTATATGAATTTGTTTTCGTAACACCTTCTGGAGGCGTTGGTAGGGATGGTACTTTTGGGGAGCACGATGAGAAGGTGGGAGTGGGACTTATGGTACTATTAGATGAATACCCATGTTAATCACGTTTAGTTTTTCTGTGCACTCGCAACCTCGATTCTCAAAAGGGAAAGGAATTTTTTTTAAAAAAAAACACGGTTGCTACCCTTTTGTATTTTTCTTGTTGCCAACTTTTTAATTTCGGGCAGAGTAATTATTTTGATATACTATTCATTGATAAATTCTACCGATATAAAAATCAATAGTTTAAATCATTTTTGATTATCCCATAGATAATTTTAAGATTTAAACAATATAAAAGACATGAAACTTATTTCAAATTTCCATAACCTATGCAGGCTCCCTGCTCACCTACTTTAAAAGAGGTCAATGTCAATAATGATATGGATACTTTACAATCTTTATATGGATTACAAAATGCTCACACTAGTAGGATAAATTTATTTGCCAATAGGAGTAGTGGCCTGCCTTAATTACAAAGTATTTTCAAATTGACTTACTAATGCAATTAAGTGACTATGTAGTTAATGATGGGAAACGAAACAATTTATAACTTTATATGATGTAATTGAATGTATAACTTGCTGATTTGTCATGAATGATGATGTCGCTACAAAAAAATACAAACACCTTCGTTTGCCCGTCACTTGTATGTAAGAACTACTACAAAAAGGGAAGTACTTGTAATCAACCGTCAATTGTGATGGAAGTATAATGGGTCACCCAAATACCCATGGAAAAAATGGGTTCCCACTAAAAGATAAAGATCCAAATACTTTTTTCAAAACTTTACCCATCGACAAGTTATTATCTGTATATGGGGTCCTCCTCTTTTTTCGCACCCATTACATAATAATACTCTATTCCAATGTGATGATTTTTATTTTATTGGATTAATGAGTGAGTGAATAACTTCACAAATTAAAAAATTGCATGATTAAAATGTTTCGTATCACCTTTTAAATTTGTATTTGCGTCATGTTCTCAATTTGGAGAATCATCCTAACGACATGAAAGTGGTCAGTACATATTTATAGATTGCTGACTCATTAAACCCTGGTTTTTTAAAGAGAATCAAGAAAACAAGACAGTTATCAAATGTAGTACATATTTACTCATAAGCTAGAATTCCTTCTTACTCTTCATTAGTAGTGTAGACAGATTTACTGCTTAGTAGGGGTAATCATTACATAATAATATATTCTTTTCCCGGTTGAATTAACAATTTTTATCAGGTAGACCGATCCCACTGTTCTCGATCACCCTTCTACAATTCGTGAATCATATTAGTATCTGATTCTACACTCTAAGCTCGTTTCCTAATGTTCTATTTTCTCGTCTCTTGCATTTATTTAAACAGTTTTCCATTCATTCAAATTTCAATTGAGCACTAATTGAAAGTACTTTTATAAGTATATTACTAATTTTTCTTTTGGTAATGTAATATCATTACTCGGTTAAGTAATAAGGTTAGAGTATCATATTAAAAAGTAATCAATTGCATCACAACACTGCTCATAGTATCCATTGCATTATTTTTAATTTACCTTAGCACCCATTTCTTTCTTCATCTCTGTAGCTGGGGAGACAGTGTCAGTTTGACACACAGTTTGATTTAAAAAAAAAGTTGAATATAAAAATCTTTTGTTTTGTATATTTTATACCTTGCAATACCTTATTTTTGTACATTGCAATAAGCATATTAAATCATTTTTAGGTGGATTTTTAGATTTTGTCGCCGATTTTTAATTTGAAACTCATTGTTTGATATAAGAACAATCCTTTTTAAAAATTTAAAAAACAACGTTTGTTTTTATTTTAAGTAACTGAACTAGAGACTAATTTGGTTTAATTTTTTTAAAAGTGATATCAATTTTTATATCTGAAAGCAGGGATAAATGTAAAGAGTCAAATATAATCTTATATTTTTTAATCAGTGTTTACAAATGTTGCGTTTTTCTAATATTAAAACATGATGATGATCTTTTTTGTCTGCCCGCAACCTCGAATCACATAGGGGGAAAGTAAACATTTGGAAAAACAACTAACTACCCTTCTGTATTTTCCTTGTTGTTAACTTTTTAATATTGGGTAGTGTTATTATTTAGATATACTATACATCAATAAATTCTACCAATATACAACTCAATCGTTAATATTATACTTGTAACATATTCAAAAATTCAAAAAAGAGCGTGCATATCAAAATCATAAATAACAAGAATACCCTTTTTGAGCTCATAACACGTAGAGTCAGCTGATGAAAAACAGCTGAAGGAAGAATACAGTGTATTTTTGTTTATCCCAATATGCTCGTCGTGCATAGGGATGGGCATTTTGTTGAGGTGAGAATGCATGCTCGCAATTACTATCTGGTGCTGTAAAAACTTGGGCTTGATACGTCGACATAAAATCTACTAGAGGAGCACTGTGATCGACCTATCTATACATGTTGCTCCTCATTATGAGACACTTGTATTGTTATAAATTATTTTGTCTCTTATAATTACACATAGAGTTGAGAGCACCTTCTGACACGAAAAGCCATTTTACAACCATTCATCTGTTCTTTTTAAATTTTTATACTACAAAATTTTTAATAAGTGATGTGGATGTGATACACTTGGGACTAGACTCTGACGTTCTCAGCATATGATTTATTATATTTAACTTCTTTAGTGGCTTAACCGATTTGAAAAAAATGCGGTTGACTGTATACATTTTGAAGACGTTTATCAAAGGAACACTACTTATAAAAATGAGGGGGAAATATTTTTTTTTATTGGGATTTCTCATATCAGGAAATATCGATTGAAATTTAATTTTGATTTCAGCTGGTTTCTTAATCATTCTGTGCGCTACTACTTATGTAGCTCTACCGTGAGTCTTTGATTTCTACCGAATTTTTACTCCAAATTGGATGAAAATTGTCACATTTAGATTGACGATTTCTTCTTGGTTAAGGATTCTTATCGGGCGCTTGACATCTCATTTGGAAGCTGTGGGTCTCAGCTTTTGAATGTATTCCTCATTAATACATTTTATTTAATATTCAAGAAGTTATTTAAGTACAAATGTTTTGGCCGACTTTGGGCCTACTCCCACTCCCTACGTCTCTAGGATCCCTCTTAGGTCAAAACAAAGACTGGAAATGGAATTACCATTAAATAAACTAGCAAATCAACATTTTTTATGCACTAGAAAATTTGTATCCTTCAGGCTTAAATTGAAGTTGGAAAATGGGTTAAAAAGGCTAAAAAAGTAGGGTCCAATTTCTCGAAAACCGTTGGACTTTCGAGAAAAAAAAGAGTTACAGATTTAAAATCAGTGTACAAGACTGAATAACTATTATTATACTTATACCCCTTAGTATTTTCAAATTAGTTAAAATTTGTTGACTTGTGTTATCAGAGGATAAAATGAACTATGTTTAAATTATAAAAAAATAATTAATTAAATATAGTTTATAAATGTAGGCTAATATTAACTAAATGAAATTAAAGCAAATAAATGATTTCAAATGTACTCCAATCTTTTTTATTCTCGGATTATTTTATTCAACTTTCCTCCCAGTTAACTTTCCTCAAGGTGAACATTCCTGACGATAAAATATCCTCAAGGTGAACTTTTCTCATGGTGAAAAGATAGTCGTGAACTTTCCTCTAATCTTTTACTAGTTGTAGTCTTGAATGGCTTTTAAATCAAATGTTGTATTCAAAACCAACTGAGTAGAGAGTAGTTCAGAAGGTGAACTCATCCAATAAATTATTTTTCCAAAATATAAATATTTTTTTTTGCAGTTATTAAGTTTGGGTTTGGTTTTGATTCCAACCTCAAAGACTTTGTTGCGTCTATGTCAAGCCTTGGTCCCGGTTAAGACGATTTTGAAGGCATCCCTGCCTTGAAAATTACTACCACTTGCTCTGAAGGGTATATACCAGGGATCCAAGAGAAGGGCGCTTAAAAGGGATGCAACATGACATTTAGAAGAGCTCCACATAAGCTATTTTTCAGAAGGTGCACTGAGAGCACAACCCTACTACTAGATACGTGTCTCCTATTTCCTTGTATCATCAGTCTGTAAATTCGGTGATAAAACTATTCTCTCCCATTAGTGGATTTCTAAACTGTTCATGTCCAATTTCAATTCATTTTGATATGCACGGATGTGCTGTAGAGGGTGCCCCTGTACTGCATGAACGCCCCTTTTGCATAATAAAGTTTGGATCATTGATGGGAACAAAGTGCTGGTTTTTGATCTTTTTTGATTATTATTTTTATTTTTTGAAGAAGGGGGGGGGGGATATGAAAGGTTGTAATTGATCCAAATAACTAGGAATATTTATTATATAACAGACTCTAAAAATAATAAATAATAAATGTTTAAAAAAAAGACAACTGAATATGAAAACAAACACTTTTTTGTTCGCATCAGTTAATTGACGTTTATGCCCTTTCCATGCATAACTTACTCTTCAGTTTTTTATGGACTCGTTTGATTCTTTGCTTCGAAGGGAATATCCAAATTAATCATTCCAAGCTTAAATTAAGGATTATGAAACAAATTAAGTACGTATCTTAGTAATCTTCAAGTCATTAAGGGATTTAAATCATTAACATATTGTGTTTTGCTTTCTCCGCCTCCCATTAGCATTGCGCTACATAATATGAGGAGTTAAAGATACCAACTTGTTCATTCGTAGAGGGGTTGCAACAGAAAAGAGACAATCATCATCATTATATGAAACGAATAAATTTGTTTATTTATTCATATTATTGAAATTGAAAAAATAGAAACTACGTCATTTCCATGGGATTCCCCTTCTAGCCTAGAACTACGTGTTTATAGAAAGCAATTTACAATCTCTTTTACATTCACTCAACCTTTGAACTGTTGTAGTGTATAAATTATTATTATCCGAATAATTTTGTATAATAGTATAGTCCACCCCTATAATGTCAATAAATTAAGTTATTCAAAGCATCAAGATGACTATATTTTTGAGAGTTGGAGGGATTCCCGGCGTGTAAAGAAATTGCCCTATTGATGATGTCCAAAACAATCCTTTTCCACAATTCTTCTTATAATAATTATATTTAGAGATGTAACTTTTGTAAAACACGAAGAGGAGGTGGGAGCTAGACTCATGATACTAATAATTTAAGATCCTTTGCTAACATTAGCTGCCTTTTTACCTATGATTAAGGATGAATTAATTGTAGAAATTGTATTACAGGTTTATGACTTTAAAAGGAAAAACAGGTGACACTGTATTTTTTTGTTTTAAATGATGTTTATTCTTTGTTTGATGGAATCGAATTTGTTGAGAATAAAGTTTAGATTTTTTCTTATGATATAACCGAAATTTTTTTAGCATAAAATATTAATTTCTAACTATATTATTCATATTACAATTACAGAGAATGATATCTTTATTTTATTTCGCAAACTTACTTCCCATAAGAAAGGGAGAGAAAAGGCAACAAATCAGTTGGTAGTAATTACCAGTAATTGGTAGTAATCAAATCTATACTAGTGGAATTATTTATTAATGAAAGGGAGTAAATTCAGAGAAACTACACAAGAGCGGATTCAAGTTCAACCAGTCAACGTCTTTCAAAAAACTAAAAAGGTGAGGAGGATAAGGGAAAAAAAATCGACAGATGACAAACAAATACTAAGCAAATTTGTATGTTTGTGGAATAACGCTTTTCATCATTTGAATTTTCATCCGTATGTTCATTTTACATTATACACAAATATATTGAGAAAATAAGAAGAAGATTCAATAATGTCCACCTTGAATAATTCACGCTGAGATCTTAGATCTACATAGATAACAATATTTAAAGCAAGAAAGTATATTCAGTTCCCTATTTTTGGAACATTATTCAATGCTAATCACTCAACCTTTCCCTTTCTACTATTTCATTCTTCGGTGATTCAATGATATTGAAATGATTCATATCCTTGTCATTATTGAAATAAATCTGTGTTCCCAATATGTGCATCGACTGAGTATGTAGTAAATCTCAATCTGTTACAGCAACAGCTCACGAAAAAAAAAAAGTTGGATTCAACGTCATCAACGGAAGCGTGAATCATAATTAGGAATAGGAATATGTAACAATATCAATGGAACGATGAGCGCGAGGGAATTAAAAAAAATCGTACGATTTTTCAGAAATGAATAGGGTACATATCCGGTTTTTTTTTTATATTATAAGAAAACTTGGACATAACATTTTTAAGGATACGTAAGACATAAATGCATATGTTATACAATTTTGGCTTGTTTCTGGCACGTATTCATTGTGTGTATGCAGTAGTAGTAGTAGTAATAATAATAATAATGCGTCTTTTGGCACGAAGGACGAATAAAGAAGGCGTGCTACAAGCGATGCGACCCCTCGTTTTCGTCCTCCTCCTTTTCCTTATTTTCTCTTTTCTTCAGCTGAATGTATGAATCATATAACATAATATGATTATCTGCTTTATCTCCCTGTATGGTTGTGTATTTGTGTGTGTGTGTAGTTCTATTTTTCTCTTTCTTTTTATTTTGCAGCTTCTTTCTCCCTCTCTCTCTCTTCTTCTTCTTCCCCGTTGTGTAAATATTTTGAGAGAGTGGAAAAAGTGAGGGAATCTCCTAAGTGCGACCATACGTCGTCATCACATCATCCACTATGTACACCTAAGACCAAATTCGTTTTACTTTTTCTTCTGACTTTGAAGCTAAAGTGCTAAGAAAAAAAAATAAAAAATAGATAACGTCGTTTCTTGATCCTTTGTGATTCGTACTTTTCCGTCCGTCATTCTCCATGAATCCTCTCATGCTTATACACTGAGGCACAAGATCGACACAAACTAAGTGGTGAGTGAGCGAGCGAGCGAGCGATAGATAGTGGTGTGAGTGTGAGGGAGTGGAATTCTGAAAGAATGTCTCCGAATTCTGCGTCCGAGGGTCGGAACATGGAAAGCAAGGAAATTCCACATTGCTCTTCTCGAACCCAAGATTTGGAAGAGAATCCCTTCACGAATGAAATCCATTTGAATCTCATGGACAAAATAGCCTTGGCCCTAGGGACCCTGTTCCTTGTGCCTTTTCGGGCAATACTCGTTTTAACTTGCCTGGGTCTAGCATGGTTAGTAGCTAAGATCGGGCTCCTTGGTCTCTCTGGTGAGGATGTTGAATGCAGAGCCCGGACGGGTTGGCGCAGAACACTACTTTCATATTATGGGATACTTGCCAAAATGGTGTTTTGGTCTGCCGGGTTCCGGATAAGCATCAAAGGACAACAGGCCTCACGCTCTGAGGCTCCTATCCTCGTTGGTGCTCCCCATTCCTCTTTCCTTGAGGGTGTCATCATTGTCATGTGCGGAAGTTCGCCTGTTTCAAGACATGAGAATAGACATGCCATACTCATTTCTTCTATTCAACTCTTCCTTCAAACCATTTTCGTAGACAGGTTAGTTGAAGGAAAGATGCTATTGAATCATCAAACTCTTGCCTGACTCATCAATTTATTTAACTTATTTACATATTTATTCATTTAATTTCAGACGAAAAAGTGATTCACGCAAAGAAACGATGGAGATGATTCGAAAGCGTTCTTTGGATCCCGATAACAATTACACTCAAGTCTTCTTATGCCCTGAAGGCACGAATACAAACCGAAAGGTTCTCATTCGATTCAAAGTTGGGGCTTTTGCACCTGGTGTACCTGTTCAGCCTGTGTTAATACGTTATCCAGGCTATGAAAAGGTAGATGCAATTACGTGGACCTACCATCAATCCCACTCTTATGCTTATTCAGTTTGGTTACTATAGTTTGGTTACTATTGGCTAAACCTGTTAATCGGGTTGAAGTGGAATTTCTTCCCGTTTACAATCCTTCTCCAGAGGAAAAAGACTCTGCTGAGCTCTATGCAAAGAATGTGCAAAAAATCATGGCAAATCATTTAGGGGTCAAAGCCACGGATATCACTTATTCCAAATACTACGAGGAGTATGTTAATACCTACGAACTTAATAGTAGAAATAACAATTCCTCATCCTCCAAGAAGGAAATATAACAATGAAAAGACCCTGCTCCTCCTCATCCTACTGTGTCAAAGAACAACCTCATCCTTCACTGCTTCTGATTCGCAAAAGGAAATAAATTTAAAGAATTTAAAAAAATAAAATGTCTCCATTAACAAATGTATGTATATTTGTTGTTATATGTATAAATATATATACACAATATTTATACAATATACATCTAAGAAGAATTCTCATAATATATTCTATATATTTTAATACTTACGTTTGTATTTATAATATATATTTATAAATATATATATATAAATATTATACACATATATTCAAATCATCATTCAATTATCCTTTCCCTGTTCTTTATTTTGTTATTAGTTACTCTACTACTACCCTCATTAATTATCATTTTATTAATAATGATAACCCTTTTTATCACTCTCATGGATAATAATTCATTCTTATCAAAAATCCAAAAAAACTGGAACTGCCCTGACTTATTTATGTTGTTCGTTCGTTTTTTGTTTGTATTTTTTTTCTTTCTGATTGTTTTCTGTTTTTTTCCCCCAAATTCCCATTTCTAATTAACTCAAGCCAGCTCACTATAACTTTTTCACCTAAGGCAAGAAAATAATATTTAATCAATACTAATGTTGACGATACTGAAATGCTGTCTACGGTATAATAAAGATCTGTGATAAACAATGAAAAATCATTTTCATCAAGTTTTCAAAAACTAAAATAAAATACTGATAGTCTTTCCTGTTGTTGTCTAAATCCATGCCTTATTTTACAATTTTTTTATCGTCTCTCTGGCTACTTAATTGAGAATTACCTTTTAGAATTATTTATATAATGTGATATATACACGTTTATGTGTATTGTATTATTAATATTGTTAACACATAAATGAATCTAAAAGTGAAAATGTTAATCTGAGTTATAGAAAATTATTGTTATATTATTATTATTATTATTATTATTTACTATTATTATTATAAATAATTATCTATCTACCATAAGAATAGAAATTTACTTAATCAGCTGTCAAATATTTTTTGGTAATATTAATGAAAATATAATTTTTTTAATAAAAGATTTTTTTAGAGAGTGTGCTATTTTTTATTATTTTATTTGCTAATTGATACATATTTTTGTAAATATCTTCTTTTTTTTTATTTAAGAAGGAAGGGCTCTTCTCGTTTCTATTCTTGTTATTAATCAATTATTATTATTTGTTTAATATTTATATAGACTGAGTTTGAGAGAAAAAACACATAAATGAAAATAAGTAATGAAAGATAGTATTGTGCTGTGCTTGATATGAAATTAATTAAAATATAAATGTATTTTTGAAGTCTGGATTATTTTATATTTTCATCAATCGTTGGCATGCTGTCTTTACTTGGACTCTCTACAGCTGGTGAAGTGGACCTTCCATTCACTTTGAGATCGGGTTTCTCTCGTGGTAGATCCTAGGGATTTAATGTTAATGAATGTTTTACTGATGGATGTAATTACATACATATATGTATTTGATAAAAAAAAAAGAAATTAATAGAGTTTGAACTTGTATTAGTACATAGTTTTATGCGCTCTTATAAAAGTTTTTCGTAGTTTTGAACACTCATTTACGCAAATAATGATGATGATAAAATACGTCTCCATTAATTTGTTTCTCTTTTCTAAAAACAAATATGAAATGATGGAACAAATTTAAGAGCAAATAAGTCATGGAAGCAGTCAATAAGGATAAGATTAAAAGGTAAAACCAAGATGTCTATACGTCAAATAAGGAAGATTTTGCTTTACTATGTACATATATATTTTAATACATAGCATTTACTAAACGGGTCGGTAAATATTTACCTTTCCCCCTTTAAATAGCTGTCATATGAAAGTTGAGCTTCTGGCTGAAATATCTTAGGGATGACTCACGAATTTACGCATTAAATTTGTTGCCCATGAATAATAATTATGTATGTATGTGTATTCTGTAACTGCAAAAATAGCTTACATACATACACATGTAAGTAGGTGTAGGCCTTTCAAAGGGTGTTAGCAACCATTTCTGTTTGAATAGTAAACAGTTTCTATAGTACATATAAGTAACATAGTAAATATATTTCATGGAACGCATGCTTTGTGATTTAAATTATGACGACGTACTGAGTAATACTGTGTATATACATATATGCGTATCACTTATCAGTATGTATGCTATCATCAAACGTCTTAACGTATATATATATATATTATGTACTCTATTAATACATTAATATCGAGAGAATAAAAGGATTGAAAGAGCTCATATAACATTAAAAAATTAAAAAAATCATACAATTTTATCTGTTCTAAAGTCAAGACTCTCCGTTGAAGCATATCTCTGCCCTGCTGATGCATGTTCCTTGTCATCTCCATGTGATCCTACGGAATGAACAGAGGCTGAGCGTATCAGTGACATTCCAGATTGAACTTGATGATTAATATTGTTATAGTAGAGACGATTTGGACCACTGTAGCGTTGGGATATAAGAGGAATAACGGAGTTCTTTTCCTCATCGAATATAAATACATCGTTGTCAATGTAGAGCTTGTCTTGACGGAGAACACATCTCTTCTGTGGGGATCGACTTCGAACCTATTAAAGCATGAATATAACAATTGATTAATCCATTAATTATTATTATTAACATCTATCTATTGATTGATGAATGAATCTCTAGAGGATTTGTGTATATGTGTTAGATAACGTGTTATGTGTAATATATGAATGAAACACTTTTATTTTTGTATAATTTTATAATCAAAGCACTTTTATGACTTTTATATTGAATGCAATCTCGTGCAATGGTTAGTATAGTTGATTTAATTCATTAGGTGCACATATTATTTGTTCTTGAAGAAACAATTAAAAATTGTATGTAAATAGATATTTCATTATCATTATTTGATTTATCCAAATGAAATAAAAGCAAAGCAGCTTCATTAATATTGTGTTTAAAATTATGTAATAATTTGACATAAGAGTGGTGAGGGTTGAAAAATAATTTTAAAGCCATTTCTGACTTACTTTATTGATAAAAACATATAAATATATAAACACATTCAACACTCACATTCGAAAAACTTTTGATTATACTTATTTACTCAGAAAAAGAAATCTCAAAAAGCTTATCCTTCATATATTTTTATGGATTTATGTAACATGATTACGTGGAGGAAAGAGTTAAAAATCATCAGAGGATTGAAGGAAGAGATTCAAGAAATACATATGTATAATAATAATAATTTAATCTTAACTCATGGAGTAGATTAATAGATAAAATAATTCTTAGTATGATCATAAGAAAAATGGATCTCATCTCATAAGGTCTATTAACTCTATGCAAATCAAACATGACTTTTATCATTTAGAAAACTCTTGATGAGTCAATATTTGGTGCTATACATATAAAGCAATACTTTTTACATATTCTTGCGTTATCAAAAAGAAAGTGTTTGCATGTTAGTCAATGCCTGACTTACATATTAATTCATAATATAAGGACTATCCTCAACATTTCTATGCCGTGTTATTTTGTAATTAATTCAATCATTCTGCACTTACTTTCAACATTTCATTTTTTCATATATATATACATTTAATTGAAGGTAACTCCTTTGAATATGCTGAGAAATCTTTACGTAGAAAGGTGGTTTTCAAATAAACTTCGCTATTGTTTGTTATTATTTCTTTACAAAATGAAAAAACTAAACAAAACGTGTACATAAATTCTTAAATAACATGTAAATTTCTTGTGGATAACTGTGGTTAATTATAATTAACTAATTATTATTTTATATCTGAGACATTCACTGATACATACACTAATTCACTTTGATGATTGACATTTTATATTTCATTTGAATATAAAACCTCGAATATATATCAACATAAAGTGAATAGTTGTCTATACATATAACAAGTAACTTATTATAACCAGTGTTGGAGGACATTAATTCAGTTTCGATGTGATGCAATACATGTCACAGTAGCACAATTAGTAATACAGTTATTTAAATAACCTTTAAGTAACCTGTAAATTAATAAATGATCAAGTTATGGTTAAACTATTATAAATTATAGGTTCCAAAATTGAAGTGCATAGGATTTATGATTACTCAATAGATTTGAATGAAGCATTGAATAAGTCCTTGAATTCATTATTTGACGAACTTTCCTTTTAATGACTTCATCTATTTATTTTGATATATTGCGCACAAGATATTCCTTATATTTAGAAGTGATTTCTTATTTCCAAACTTCTGCTTTTGCTATTTTGAAAAAGATTTAAAGGACTCTTTGTTCTGAGCCTCTACAAATTTTAAATCATATTTAGATCTGAACTATTTCCGAGTCAATCCGAAACATTCATTTTATTATGACCTTTGACGTGAGTATTATAATACATAAATATATCTGTTCCCCATATGCAATGTCAACTTCAGTGTTAAAACTCTTTCTATTAGGTTCCATTCATAGTGGATCCTCTTAAGAAATAGGGAATATTATAAAATACAAAATTTTGATGAGTGGCAGTCAACTTTTCCTGTATATTTCTAAAATACTTCTCTGTGCCAGTTTTAAGGGAGACATGGAGTGCAAGGTTCGTAGAATTTGCTCTCCAATATATATAAAAAAAAAACAAGATTTAAGTTTTTCTATAAAAAAACAAGAAACACAAATTTTGGTTTTCCAAAATTAAAGAAAGGATTGAAATTCATTAATTAAAAAAACGAAAACAAATGAAAGAAAAAGGCATTGTAAATCATACCTACAGGTCATAGGCCTCGCCATGCAGTAAAACTAACTCTTAACTACTCCCAGTTTAAATTTCTATCAGCACTCCTAAGCTACGGTTTCTTTGTTTTTAGTCATTTACCCTTTCTATTCGAAATAATACATAAGTGAATTTACCAAGAAAATAGAGATGTACATAAATGTTGAATGTTTCTATGGAATAATATAATGATTCAATTGACTCTACGGAGGAGGACAACAGATATAAAAAAAGCATTAAAAAATCAATATCCATTTACTTAAAATCCTAAAGAAGGGATTTAATCATAACTTTTTTTCTTCCACAAATCCTTTTGAAAAGATACGATGTATAATCTTTTTTATTGACATGGTTCTCAAAGAAAATTAGATCCAATAATGATCTTAAAATTATATTTTTTTTATACAGAAGAATAAGGATTCTACTAATTAACTGTTTGTGGAAACCAGACATTTTTGTTAGGAGAGTGTGTGTATTTCTTAATTGAATTATTTAGTTGATAAATGCTTATGTGTGTACATTTTCATGTTACTACTTAATGGTGAGGAGTCTTATGATGAACAAATTATGATAAATAGTCTATGATATTTAGCAAAAATAACTTTTTTGGACTGATGAATAGTTTAGAAGTTTGATTAAACTAAATCATAAACTTTGTATACCCCAAATTATTTCTTGCCTATCGCTATTGCAAACAACTTTCATTTTCTTTAATTTAATTATGCATTCAATTTATATTTCTTTATCTCAGTTTCCTTCTACACACTAGGGGAGACACTCTAAAGTCAATATTAAATGCTAAATTTCTCCTTATCAATTTTGAGAGGTCTGATAGAGCGTCCTAGAATGATAATAATTAATTCACATTAAATTCATTATTCATATTGAATAAAAGACCAACTTTAAATGTCTCAGTTAGTTTTCCTGAATGACATGCATAATTGTATCAATTAGTGTATGTCAATTAATTTCTACATCTCCTTATATGGATCTGAGAGTCAGATCATGATATGATTGATAACAAATGAAAAATATGACGAACTCCTTGTCTTTAAAACATATATAACTTCATTTTTTTAATGAGCTCAACTACCAATTAACACTTTTTTAACCTAAATACGTATATTGACCTCACCTTACTTCAATAAATATCCCACTTGACCCATGCCTACATAATTTACTATATAGCTTATTAATTTTTTAATTAGTTGTAATAGAAGATGATGTAATGTTTGTAAGATTGTAGTCAATTATGCAATAAAGTCAGTCTTCAATAGTATGTACATACATATATTCGATTAGGTCAAAATAAATCGATACTTTTGACTTTGTTTTTAAAGAATCCAGGCCTTTTTGCCCAACAATGACTATTGCAATCATTTTATAACATACTTAGTTACATGTGCACATAACTATCATTTTTCTTAGAATCTAATAAGGAATGCTCAGTTGGAATTTCAATGACTAAAATACTTGCTAATAATAATAAGCACAATTCTTTGTTCATTTTTCAAACTATTTTTAAATGTATTTATATCAATTTCAACTCAACTCTGCTCTATTTTTTTTTTAAAGAAATATTTGTGCACATCTGTTGAGTGCGAAATACACATTTAGGGCAAAAAAAAAAAAATGTAATTCTGCTAATATTTTTTAGTAAACAAAATAATGATATGTATGTATATACATACAATCGTGTTCATTATTTGAACACTTAGAACAGCAACAAGAATAACATTTGCTCACACATAGTTAAATTCACAAACATATAGCGTCATACTAACATACATAGTTAGTTCATATTCATGATTCATGTCCATTAGAGCTCTGTTTCTCAACCGGTGGGCCACAACAGAAAAGTGGATAGCAAAAAGTTGATGAAAGTAGGAAAATAATCTTTTATTTTCATCACTTGTCTATTAATCACGGACTCTCGCAACTTCGACTAACGAGGAAGAAGAATGAAAATAATTGATGGCATTCACTATTTAAAATCCCGTATAACAAGTTTTGTTATAAAATGATACGGATGAATGTAAAATTCCAAGTGTCAGTGCCGACCAAAAGCTGGTACATCTCTAAATGAAATGTTTACCTTACTTTTGCTTAGCTTGAAGGGCAATAAAAATGGGTTGTGGGGAATGGATCATGAAGGAATATCCAATACCTGTTACGAACCCCTATATTTGAGGTTCTGGAATAAAGTTTTTTTACTACACGTTAGATCTATATTCTATAATTATTTGTTTTGTTAAGAAAGTGCAATTTAAAAACTCGTTTAGAAAATTTTTTAGAATGGTGCTCTGGCACTTTAAAGATAAAAAAAAGTGGTATTTTAGGGTTAAAATCGGCCATTTTCAAACATCTTGTTCGATCCCAATTTTAAAGCAATGAACCCTATATTGTGGTCATTGCATTTTTGCACAGACATTAATCTACAAAACGAAGCAACATAACTGCACCTTGATCTAAAAAAACTATGGTGTCAAAGGGTATGTTACTTCAAATGACGTCAAATATGATATTTTCCGACGTTTTCTCCCTTTTTTATTTTCATCGAATCAACAAAATCCACGACGGGCTTTTTTGTGTACTTACAACCTCGACTCTCAAAGGGAAAAGGAAATAATTGGAAAAACAACAACTGGTAGCTGCCCTTCTGTATTTTCTCTGTTGCCAACTTTTTAATATTGATAAGAGTTATTATTTAGATATACTTTACATTTATAAATTATATCAATATACAAATCAATCGTTAATACTTTTTTATTACTCAATAATTCAAAAAAAAAATATCATAAATATTAATAATACCCTTTTTGAGAGTTCGTAATACGTAGAGTTAAATGCTTTAAAGTCAGAAGAATCAACTGATGAAAAGCAGTTGAAGGTAGAATACATAGTATTTTTGCTTATCCCAAAAAGCTTGTGGTGAAAGGACAACTACGTGATCATTTTTTGTCCAAATTTAGTTGGCTTTGAGACGACTTTTTTGTCTGCTAAGAGCACTGAAGGTGACATGGAATATTAACAACACAATTCCAATAAATTTATCTTTTTACTTCAATTAAAACAAGGTGAACTCTACGAAAGTAAAACAAATAGAAATAGACGTAATTTAAAAGCGACATCTTACGGGAGGGGGAAAAGTTGTCTTGTAGACAATAAAATCTCCCCAATCTAATTGGTGTGTTTCACCGCTATGGGTTACAATTTTGATTAACCCTTTTAAAACAATTGAAAGTCAAGTTGTACTCTGTTTTTTTATTTTTTTGACCTTGGTGTAGTTAAAAAAAAGTTATCCCCCCACCCAAAAAAAAAAATATTCTAATTCATTATAACATATGATTTGAAATGAATGTTTTTGTTTTGTTTTTGTTTTTAAACATATAGATGCATAATAAATATTTGTATTTCAATAGCAACAGCTCAAAAAATATTTCATGATGTAAGCTAATGTAATTTATTTAGAATATAACGCATTCAGTATCCATTTAAATATCATTCTTATGACCATTTTCTATGTATGTACATAAATTCAAGAAAATGTAATGAATTTCTAATCGCTTTATGCAGCAGTCATTGAAAGAGCATTTATGTTCAAATTTTACAAAGATCAATAAACTGCCATTAAGTACAAAGATCAATTACTAAATATTTTGTTCATGTGCAATCCTATATACATATGTTATAGAAATATAATGCGATATAGATATTCCATAAATTAGTATTATACATAATATTAAGTTAAATACCGATTTACTGAGTCAACGTCATAATAGCAGATTTATTATTTATTAAATATATCACTCAATTTAATTAATTGATGTCAAAATATCATGTAGACACTAGAGCTCTCAATAAATGCACCTACATCGATTGTGTATTATAAGGAATTAAATACACGGCGAAGTTAATTAATATATTCTATTATTGAAAACGTAGGAGTCGTTGGGAAGTACTGAACAGCTACATGCTTAAGAATGTAAATAATATGCAAATGGGGTGTATAAAATAAAAAGAAAGAGAAAATCATCAACTTGGTAACTCTGAGAATTTGATGAATGTTGAGAGGGAAACAGTTTGAGCTGTCATGACGTTTTACTGAGCTACAAGCTGCTATTCTTCTTTATATACTTATATACAAATGAAGATATCAATAATAAATAATAACTTTATATATACCATAGATGAGATGCAGAAAATTAACTCAAATTAATCTCAGAAAATTATATATATTTAGCTTACAAGTCGTAAACTAACAATTATTACGAGAACATGAGCCCTTTTCTAACATTGTATTTGCTATTGCTGTAGATGTTCTCCCCTCAGTAATAAAGGAAAAATGATAACAGCTTTGGAAAACAAAAAATACTGTTAAAAGTGCCAACTCCACAAAATCTCGCACGCGGCATTTTGCATATTATTTACATTTCTATCCATGCTATTGTCAAGAGTGAGAAATATTTATCCACAGAGAGAGAAAATAATTGAATCCAACAAGGAATGACAATAATAATAATACTCAGTTTTTTTTGTTTTTTTTTTGGTGAAGAACAAAAAATAATATACATGTATGTACATATAATAACAATAAAAAAAAACAAAAACAATACCCTTCGATAATTCATTTCTTTTGTTCGATAAATACTAAATAAACATTGAATCAATTGATTATACATATTATCTATATGTAGATTGTAGACACAAGTACATACTATTGTATATTTATAACATATACCGATACATATTCATCTGCTCTTTATTCGACAATGACGATGACTGGAAACGAATGTTGAACTATCAAAACAACACATACATATATATTTAGTGTTTAGTTGACTCGAGATCGACTTGACTGAAGTCCTTAATTTGTGGACTATATGACTGGATTTTGAAAGCAGAAAAAAAATTGTGTGAACTCAATAATTTTTTGAGTCGTCTACCTTTTTCAATCACTCAACCTTAACAAAGATTAATGACTTATTCCCTAAAAGTTTAAGATCTAAAATTTTGACTTCAAAACTTCTGATCCTCTATATATAACACAGGTCAACAAATTTGAAATGTCAAAAATCTTTAGGGGTATAAGATAAAAATCCTTAACTAAGAAGAAGTCGTTCATCTAAATGTGTATAAATTTTGATTCAATTTCGAGCAAAATTTCGCTATAAAATCAATGACTCACGGTAGAGCTACTAAATAACAACTGCAGTAGTAGCACGCAGAAGGATTTCAGTTGATTTCTTAATCCGTTGATTTTTATTATATTTTTGCTCGAAGTTGTATGAAAATTTACACATTTAGATGAAGGATTTCTTCTTAGTTAAGGATTCTTATCGGGCGCTAGACATCTCATTCAGAAGCTGTGGATTTCAGCTCTTGAATGCATTCCTTATTTATCCATTTCATGTAATATTCAAGGAATTATTTAAGTACAAAGAATTCGGCCGACTTTTGGACCTACTCCGGACCCTATGCCTCTAGGAGTCCTTTTAGGTCAAAACAAAGACTGGAAATAGAATTTGCTTTAAATACACTAGCGGATCATTATTTTTTAATGCACAAAATGAGTATCCTTCTAGGCTTAAATTGAGATTGCAGTTGGAAAATGGGTCAAACAAGATACAACAGTAGAGTCCAATTTCTCGAAAAACATCGGACTCTCAAAAAAAAAAAATTGTGGAATTGAAATCAACGTGCAATACTGAATAACTTTTATTATTCTTATGCCCCTTTTGATTTTTGACTGTTGACCAGTGTAATTTATAACTAAGGTCGGATTGTTAAAGTTTTGAATATTTACATAATAGTTTTTTGTTTTTGTTTTTCAAATTTGTCGCATTAGTTTTGATGCAATACATGATAATATGCATTGGTGATATAATAAGGACCGTCATGAGTAAGACTTTGACACACTAACTCAATTCTGTCAAAACAAGTTCCTAAATTATGGATCTATTTTTTATTTGTTATAAGAATAAAGTATAGAAATATACGAAATAAACTCTGGAGAGAGTGATTCTTCAAAATTGAAACCATAAATAATTCCTATTTCTATTTGAAATCAAGGTAGAAACTTAATATCTTTATTGATTCAAGACTATGAAATTGACAGGGAACATATATGGCTGCTTAATTTTTTTCTTTTTTAATTTATCGACTCGAGTTGATCCTTAATAACTTGACTCAAGTCGACAACACACTACATTTTTTTTAAACATAAATAAAGGATCCTTTTCCCCTCCTTGACCATTTCACTCTTTGTCAGAAAGCATTTCCCCTCCTAGATAAAACTTTAGGTAAATATTTAGGTTATATATTCTATAACTCTATTTACTTCATGGTTACAGTTCACCTTTCCACACACGCACTTCCACGTCCCAAAATGTATCCCTATTGAGAGGCTCTACTTTAAACTATGATTGAAAACAGGGTCAATATTTGTTTGGATAAAGCATTGGAATTGAATAAAAAAGGGAAAAATTATTTCACTTACTGTTCGCATATATTTGTTCAACTCATTTCTTTGTTCTCTCATTTTTCGAGATAGATCCTCGGTTACATAAATATTGGTCCCTTTGAGCAATTTAGATAGTCGTAGAATTTCCTCTCTATCCTTCCAATGAAGGAAGTTGATAAGAACTGGCTTGCATCCTCTAACCTAAACAGATAAAGTTATTTGGAAACTTAAAATAATTAATTAATTGAATGGCCTCCCACCTCTGGCCCTGTAATCATGCGAGAAAGCTTGATGAATGGAATATCCCTTGAAATCCCCAAATTAAATTTAAAAATATCATGGATCTGCTTTTCCAGTTGTCCAGGTATCTCTGGAAAGAAATCAGGTTTGACTCCATAAAATATGAGATTATTCTTCCTGGTTTTATCAATTTCATGCATTTTCTCATGGAGCTCATCATAGGTCTCTGTTATTGCATCCATTTGGGATTTCATTCCAGATATCTTATTTTCAAGCCCTGCAAATCAAAGGAAAATGGTCGCAAATTGCTGAGCTAAATATATACATATATATTAAGTTTAAGCTATGATTTCTCAAAGAAGGGGTTCTAATGGTGTATATAATATTCACCTGTATCAAAAAAAATATAGGCCTAGAATCCCATTTGTATACTTAGACACTCTGTTGATACTATGACTCAATATCTTCAAAGCTAAATATAGAAAATAAATAAATATATATAGGATTTAAGTCTTTAGGATATGATTGTTTTCCCTTGTAACATGCAATTTGATTGGCAAGGACTTGAGCACTTTGGCAAAATATAGGTATAAATCCTAAATATAGATTAATATGTTGATAGAAAGAAAAATAATCTAAAATGAATAAGGGAGTTATGCTAATTGCTAATTATTAATTTGGAAAATAAATTCTAAATAAGTGTACTTTCAAACTACTCCTACCTACTTTGAATTGGCTCCATCAACCCTGCCCCAATCTATGTACGCCCCTAAATTTAACAGCAAATACAAATTTGAATATTTTCAAATCTATAAAAGAATGTAGTGATACAACGATCACGTGATCAATTTTTGTACAAATTCACTTGTCCAAAAATTGGCTTTTTTGTTCGCTAGGGGATGCTGAATCACTTCATAACTAATTAAGCAACCTCCATCAATCACTCTTGTTACTTCAATTAAAATAAAGTAATTCTACAAAAACAAGCGACATCTCGTGGAAAACAAATAAGTTTGATAGACAAGGAAATCTCTCCCCACCAGCATGAACGTTTTGCTACTTTATTTCATATTTGTAAATATATAGCTTTTTATACTGTCCAAATGAGAGGGACCATGAATGGATGAGTGCCGTTCTGTTTGTAACAAACAAATAAAAACAATACGTAGATATTACAATAGCAAATGTCGTAATAAAGAGAAAAAGCTTATGCGTAGTATTTGCCTCCTTCAAATATTTTAAAGCAATCGCATTACTACATAATATGTATTATATATTTTACATTATAAAATATATGTGCTATGTATTGTACATTATTTATAAATCGTGTGGCAAAATATATAGATTTATTTTATAATTGTCTCAGAAAGGTTGCGTGCTGAAATATTGCTTTTTACTTCCGTAAATGATAATAAACTTAACTTATTTAACTGAAAATAACAGGGCAAAACAGAAAAGGAAATTTTTTTTATTTTAAAAAGCTTAGTGGCCTTTCTAGCATTGAACTGTGCCCCGGACTAATAATTTTTTAAAATACTATTTTATTTATATAAATTTACTTTATTAAAAAAATTATAATTATTAAATCATTCTTGAGTGAAACATTTGAAACGGTTAACAAGCTAGCATTTCATTAAAGGACACAAGAATTAATGGTTTAACTTTGAATAATTTAAAAACATGACTCGGAGGATGTTTTACTCATTGCGGTTACCAATTTTTTTTACAGAATTAAATATCAAAGTACTTCAAAGCCTACAAAAGAGACGGTATTAATTTACTTATTACTAAAAATAATAATATGATCAATAGTAAACAATCATAAAATTACTAAAAATCGGCCAACAAATAGCTAAGCCATGAAAATAATTTGCTGATTTACCCGACTATAGACTAGAGTATAATTTTTTCGATTAAATACGGATATTTTGACCGAAAATCACCGACTAAAACCAGCCAAAGTAGCAACATTGATTCTTAATGATATTATAATTTAACTAATTTATAATTTATAGAAAAAGTGGGGGCCTCCCTAGCCTCTCCTATTGCACTTCCTCTTTAAACTCAATCAATAATCGAATGAAAGTAATATAATTAATCATATTTTTTTAAAATGAGTTCTCTCCCCACCTCTTTGAGTACAATATAAATAAGATTATTTAGTTAAATTACTATTTACCTGCTTGCGTCTCCAATTGTTTACGAAGTTGCTCAATTTCGATCCTGGATTTAGAGAGTTCATCCTCAAACCTTTCAAACTTTTCTTCATACTCTTTGGCCTGAAATATTCTTCATTATTAATTTGTGTAAACATAATATTTTTTTGTTTTTAATTATATAATCACAATAGACAAACAAACGTAAAAATAATGCAGATAAAACATTTTCCTATTGTAATTACAAGTAAGTTCATATGTACATAAAAACTAATGACTCCGAACCTTGTAACACATATGTATTGTAAAAGACACATTATGCACCATATTTGAAGACGAAATAGAAACTGAGGGTAACGTTTAAACTATGCAATTAATTAGCATTACAACCTACGTGATACATATATATATATATATATATATATAATGTACATACATAATTGCCTGATACACATCTCCTGTTTATTAACTTACTACTACACTTTTAAATGCTCATTTCACCCCATTAGTTTCCATGTAGGAATGTACATAAATATATATCACTCAATCAAATAGTATGTTTATATGAGAGTCCATACATATGAGCAAGGAACTATGGGGACTCGTTTCTATTCACTTGTGGATTCATACAAACACATATTCTAGATTCATTTAGATTTATTACATATGTACATTCCTTGAATGACCCTCAACAGAGTTGAGTAAGTCACAAGGAAAAGTCTTGTGACTAATTGTCGCAACTTGAATCTTACAAAATCCTACTACAACACAAAGTTGGAAAGTTGATTTTAAAAAGGTAAACATGAATGTATAATCTATATGCTTTTAGGGTAGCATGAGTGCTTTGATTGATTGCACTTAGTAATATCGCCCTACTTCAAACTGCCTTATTCCCTTCCCACATTGCCTCCCTTTCTAATTTAAGCATTAATGTTTTTCTTATTCTTCCCCCCCCCCTCTTCTTCTTCTTCTTAGGTTTCTTTATAGTCGACTTTTTCGTAGTATAATTTATTGCAAGGACTATATTTATTAAACTATTCATTATTATATGACATGGGTGATATAATGGACAAATTGAGAGTTGAACCGCCTTCCCTTCAAATAATAGAAAAATAAAAAAAAAAATGCTTTTTTTAAAAGGCAACATTTTGTGGCTTCATGTTGACTTCTCATATGGGATTTTTATATATACCATATATATAGGTATAAATGACTGAAAAATAATTATGATACTAATGCATTTAAGTCAGTATTTTTGAAAAAAAACAACAACAACAACAACTAAACAAAAGCATAAATCAAAATCTAGACCTATCAATTTTTTCTGTCAATATATGTATGCACATATATTATGGTCGAATATTTGGCATTTGATGAGTAATTTATGAATTCTTCGACAACATACAAAGTGTCTTATTCCGTTCAAATGAGTCATATTTAAAAAGTGATTGACTCTATATAGTTTGATCCTTTGATATACCTACGTCTTATCGAATTGAAGACACCATTTCATTTGGGTCAATATGCTTACATACGATCTACATTGGTATCAAAAGAAATTTGTCAATTTAAACCCTTGGTTTGCGAATAATAAGATTCCTTGTTTTAGTCAATTCAACCAGCTCTCAACTGATGCAAAAAGCATTCAGGAGTGAATGAAGGACTGATTCAAATTTCACAGGGGTAGGGTAAGGAGAAATTCCAGGACAACATTAAAGCACACACTTTGTTGATGACTCGGCAGAAGCTTCGGGAGCTCAGATGGGAGGTTTTATCGTATCCACCATATAGCCCAGACATAGCGCCAAGTGATTACCACTTCTTCCTGTCCATGGCGAACGCCATTGGTGGTGTAAAGTTGAACTCAAAAGACGCTTGTGAAAAGTGGCTGTCCGAGTTCTTCGCAAATAAGGAGGGGGGCTTCTACGAGGGGTGTATCATGAAGTTGCCGTCTAGATGGAAACAGATTATCGAACAAAACGGCGCATATTTGAACTAAATCCAATCCCTGTAACACTTTTTATAAAGCATTGAATAAAGAGCAAAAAAGCGGAAGAGAGATATTTGACAACCTATTATAACTTTTTTGCGGAACGTTGTTTCTCTATGTACTATCAATTCACAGTTTCAAACATGGAATGTTTCAAGGTAAACAAAACAAATATAAAAAAAGAAGGAAAACAAGACTCTGTATTTGACCTTTAGTGACACATACATACACAACTTATTTTATAAAAAAAGAAGTTCCTTAACAAATACCAAATTGAAAGAGAAATTACAATTGGCCTCACAATTAGAGGGATACTATTATTTAGTAGAACATTAATATTGCATTTATTTAGCAACCCTCTTTGATAAATGATTATTGAAGGACATTTAACCCTGAATTTTTTTATTTTGTCGTGTAAATTAATGTACTAAATAATTTTTATCTTTTACTTTTAAAGGCTGTTCAAGGCCTTCAAAGTTCAGAAAATAGACAATTATTTAGGAAATTTCATCCTCTTCTTTCATTATCATACATTGATAATGAATGTTTATTATTTTATAACTTTTTTACGTTAAATAAACAATCTTTAAAATGTACTTCTACTAAGTTTCTCTAAAATGTATTTTTAGAGACGTAAATGAAGAAAAATGAAGGGAGAAAAAAATAAATTTACCCCGTATAACGCGCGTATTCTTTTCTTCTGCTTATTTCGTTCATTTGATATATAATAAATTATACATCAATATAAAACAGAACATTATAGAATGTTCTAAGAAGGATTTGGATCTTTCATAACACATAGTTATCAAAAAAATTCCCCTGTAATTGGAACTTATTAATTGATTGTGAAGGAAGAAAACATATGTATGTAGTTCCTTTGCTTAGTAGTAGAATTTGAATTAAAATCATTCACTTTAATGTCCACTCAAATTTTTAATTTTTAAATTAATACATTGATCTACAAGACAAAATAAAATCATTTAGGGGCTAAGACTTTAAAAAAATTCAAAGTTGAATGTTCACTACACATGAATTGACTCTCAAATCTATGTACATTTAATTTTCATTCAATTTAAAACTTTAAATTCATTTATGTCAGAAATGGTGCCTATTCTATGAACTTTGATATAACTCCGTCACATGTGTGTATAAATGCGTATCTAAATATACATATAACAACAAAACATACATCAAAAATAATAATAATCCTAAAATATGTAAGGAGAGAGTTGTCAAACACGAGTCCATGATTATTACTGTAATCACATTCACTTGATCGTAATTGAGGAGGACGGCGGTGCATTAAAATGCCCACTCTACTTGCTTTTTAACATCTTGTTATGTCTACCTAGGAGCACTTAGAATTAAAGACTCCATTTTGGCATTTTGGTTATGTATGTATGTTTGTAATGAAGTATCACTTTGAAGATTATTAATATGTTATTTTGTTTCATTTAATTAAACATTATTTGATATCTCTGTAGGACAAGGGTTTTTAAGGGTTTCTCCCCCATTAGCATGACATGTTGCATGCTAAGGAGAACTTAAAAAGATCCCTGCACACCTACCTACTTTTAGATTTGAATGCTTGCACGAGTTTGTGCTATTTTGGTGGTGGTGGTGATTATATATATAAAAAAGAGGCATTAAATTAAGTGATCATAAAAAAGAAGAAGTCGTTTGAGGCTAACCCATTGATAAAGTACGATTTAAACTCCTAAAAAAAACATTTATTCAAAAATATGTAGTAGATACATAAGACCCCCTTCTCATTCTATTAGGCTTTGATTTGGAGTTGAAGAAATTTTTACAAAAAATGAAAGAAAAATAATAATAATAATTTCCTTAATGACTTTGATACATTGAATATAAATAAGTATTCCAAGCTTCAATTCTTGGAATGGATTGTTGTTTGAAAAAATAAAGTCAAAAAGAGTGTCTCTTTTCATTCCCTCCGTGTCTGTTTGTGCCTTGCTTCCAAGTCGACTGCCCTCACCTCCTTTGTTAATGCTTCATAAATCATAATTGTTCTCCATTGATGATGATGATAATAACGACGTTTTTCTTAACTCAAGAAGGAAAATTGAACAGTTCCGGTCACTAATGGCCTAGAGGCTTGAGGATTTAGCAAGAGAGCGTAGAATCAATGTCTTTTTTCCTTCTTCTTCATATAGGAAACACATGAATATTTTTGTTTACATACTATACATTTCATAAGTAACTGGTTTAATGGAATCATTCCCTAAATCAATTTTTCCTTCTTTTCTTAAAACCTAATACATACATACATACGGTTACAGTAAAACAATAATAATGGAAAAAGGTGTGGTGTCTCTATCTCAGGGCGCAACCAAGGGAACTCCTACTAGGGATTTAAAACCTTGATTATACTTTGTCTAAAGGTTTTGTGTTATTATGTATGCTAGTAAGTATTTTTAAGGGTCTTTCAGAATCAAGGGTCATCAAAAACGTAGCATATCTGCAGTCTAGTTCAATATGAGTAAAAGGATATTATATACATATATATATATATATATATTAGGGATAGAACGGTTTAGAGCCAAATCGTGAAAGGGTTAACGCTCAGTATGGCTGTGTACCATATGGCACAGTGCAAGTTTTATATTCAAAAAGAACCAATGTCTTTTATAAAAAACAAAATGATATTTTTTATGTACATACATATGTATCGAACCGTCAGTGCCAAACCGTGGTTTCCAGGCCTAATATATTTTTATATTTATTTCAAATACAACATTTATCAAACTCACCTTTGCCAAGAATTGATCCACTTGCTCTTCCTTTGATGGGCCTTTTGGAGCCGAACTTGCATTGGATGGGATACGTCTTGGAGGCCCAGGATTGAGTTCAATGTCACCACTGAGTAAGAGTAAGAACCAAAGGTAAAACCGTTTCATTATTAATCCGAAGGAGGACTAAAATCTACTTAAAAAAATAGGAAATTAAGTAACCAGTCATAATAATAATAACAATAACAACAGCAAGAACTAAACATTCCCCCCCTTTTTTTTTTGCCTTTCTACTTTTCCCCCGTCCGTTCCCTTTTTGCTTTGAGGGGAACCAACCATGTAGCGGGAGAAGGAACTTACAACACAACACGGAGAGGGACTTTCAGACATCAAAGGCCTTTCTTATGCTTTTACAACCTTGAGACGTATCTACCTTCTCCACCATGTGTGATTTGATATGAGTTTGCACATTTAACCATTTGTTTAGTAGTTCATTTAATAACCTATTTTTATATTTTTTGAAAAGGGGTTATTGAGGTAAGTATGTGGATTATTATGAGGGACTCACATTTATGTACTTCAATCCATTATATGTATGTACACATTTATTATTATCAATTTGTGACTTTTTACAGTCTTGATTGACCTTGGAAAACCTTTTTCTGAACAGGAACAAATATGTACCTACATATATATATATATATATATATATATATATATATATATATATATATATATTTGTACTTAAGTAAAGAAAATTCTCATAAATCTTGGTTCAAAAACAACAAATAAACGTCAAATTTAACACTTTTAATTCATAGTAGAGGCTTCCTTACTAATTATTAGTATTGAATCAATATATATATATATATTATATATCCAAGGCAGCGATAGTAGTAGTAGGAACTTTAATGAAGGACTTTTCTTCTTAGACGACCAACTAGAGGTCAAGTGTGTATTTTGTTTATCTCATGATTAAAGAAAAGGCTAAATAAGGTTTAGATAGTTAAAATTAATAATAGGGATTCAAAGATAACTTGATGGCGGAGAGCTGTAGGAGAGTGAGGTCAATCAACCATTGAAAGGGGAGCGAATGCATAAGAACCCAAAAGCATCCAAATGTACTCAAAAATACATTCAACTGTGTACAAAATGGTGCCTACATAGAGTAGTTACTTTATAGATGTATGTACTTATGATGTCAAACTCATTTCCTGTCACTTCCTCTTAGTCAGCCCTCATGCTCTCCAATTTTTCCTCTTATTCACTTCTTAATTTAAAAAAAAAGTTATAATAATAATAATAATAAAGTAATTATTGATCATTGCTCTTGTTTTGTTTTTGTATTTTTGCAGACAGACCCTTGCAAAACAAAAAAAAACTATAATTATACACGAGTACACGAGTGTATCTTGCTATTTTGTGCTATTTTCTTATACTTTACCTATATTTTATTGTAACTCTCTATATATTATTTTTGTCAGTAAGTATAACTGATATATATATATATATAACTCTCTGTGTATATAGAGAGTGGTTGAACGAACATGCGATAGAAATAATAAATATAATAAAAATTATGTATGTTCTTACATTCACGAAAAGGAAGTATATTGTTGTATCATTACATTTTCTCTCTCTCTCTATGTATGTATGTATTTATATTTGTACAGTCATATTTACATATTTGTGCGTAAATGTAAGCAATTACTGATTGAAGGAACTCACTTTCTTTCTTTCTTTTT
>OY804519.1:25951664-26066357 GCA_963680855.1 Lepeophtheirus nordmannii
TACATGAAAAAAGAATTGAAGACTCCTATTCTGCTCTAGCTGCATCATTGTAAAGATCAAAGTCAAAATACATTGATAACTTTATTTACTTATAAGATGCTAGCTCAGTAATAAATGTCCTCTACTCTGATAGAAAACTAATTCTAATGTCAGCAACAATCACAAGACATATATGTACTTAGTGGGCCATTCCTCAGTCCGAACAAGCCTCTTCCTAACTGAGATCAAAGTCTTATTTAACATAAGACAGGAACGACGGATCTTTGATGAAATAACATTTTCAACCAAACTTCTCCTTCCTCTAAGGCATTCCCATCCACTGGGGGAGAAAGCTGTAGCCACATATGTATGTAAATCATATGTGTTATTAATTTTATATTGTACAAGTCGACTCTCTTTTGTAAATTAAACCCTCGCTTTACTTTTATGACACAACTTCTGCGTCTCATGATTTAATTTCTACCAATTATGTTAAAATGTATTTTATATAGTATATGCATGTATGTATATCCTATTTTTTTCCAGTAAATTCTCACACTATTTACTTATATAACAACTCTCTATTACTAATATGAAAATAAGGAACCATTGACTTATTCGAAAAATTGAGATCTTTTCTACATTGACATATTTTCATTTCTTTTTTTTTCAAAATAGAACAATATATTATATTATAATTTCAACTCTTTTAGTTAGCTCTTTGTCATAATTCGACTCCACTAATAACATTGAATCTTTTGTACAAATATAAACCTAGTAAATATCCATATTTGCAAATTATGGATATGATTTAAATGTTCCTTTATGTTCCAAATAGTTTCGGTCGATTTATACGAAAAAGCAGTAGAAAATTGGGCTCAACGATTGGACTTCTGCAAACATGCCCATGAGTGTCATGCAAAATAAATTGAATTCCAATCTTAATTGTAATTGAATGTACTTCAAAACTAAAAAAAGAAATTCATTTATATGTAGAACCATTTTAATCTTATTTTTAAAAAAAATCCATCGCATTAGAAAAGCCTTTATTTGCTTTTCTGCCAAATAACACGAAAATGAAAAAAAAAAAACTACTTTCGTGCTTTATAAATTGATTTTTGAGTGGATATTAAATGTTCAACTTACTTTTGAACGCAACGTAAGGAAAAAAAATGAAAATCATAGACCAAGGTCTATATTTTTTTAAAAGGATTTCAATATTTACTAGCTTGAAAAAGTAAGAGATTTTAGATGTTGCCTTTTTTTTTGTTTTTACAAATTAAAGATGTGTACTTCTTCTTTAATAAAAAATTAAATTAAAATTTTAATCGTCTAAAATGAGAAATTTATAAGATCCAAAAGAAATGGATATTTCCCCCCCCCCCTCCCCTCATTTTTACTCATCTATAATCAATTTTTTCATGCTCAGAACAAAATACAAAAATTTCGAAGTCATTTTTAAAAAGCTAAAAACCCTTGTATCTAATTTCTATTATTTTCATTTTCTTCCTTTCTTCATGTTGATGAGTGAGTTTGAATCTTTAATATGAACTCAAAAGTACAAAGTCAAAAAATCAGTCTGTAGATCAGAGAAGCATAATTTTTATTTTTATTTTCCAATATCTATAAAACCCTGCCACAAAAATATTGTTTCATGCTGTAATCGGTCTGTATAATATTAAATTCAATTCAAAATCAAATGGAAATGTTCTATGCCTCACACTCTATTTGGCATGTAATTTTACCTAACTTGTTGTCTCCGTGCTGCTCTTGATACAAAGGAAATGTCCTTCGTAGTGGACTTTGTCCAGCCACGTATTATAACACAGGGCAACAAATTAAAAATGCCTACTAGAAATCAAAGACTCAAACTAAAAAACAAGTTCAATAGACACAATTTTAGTAGCGTGCAGAAGGATTTCAGTTGATTTTGCAATCCTTATTGGCTCTACCGTGAGTCTTAGATTTATAGCGAATTTTTGCTTGAAATTGGATGACAATTTACACATTTAGATGGACGATTTCTCCTTAATTAAGGATTTTTATCGAGCGCTTAATATCTCGTTTAAAAGCTGTGAATATCTGCTCTTTAATTCCTTATTAATCCATTTTATATAATATTCAAGGAGTTATTTAAGTACAAACGTTTTGGTCGACTTTTGGGCCTACTCCTGTCCCCTACGCCCCCAGAAGTCCCTTTAGGTCAAAACAAAGACTATGAATGGAATTTACATCAAATACACTAGCGGATCAACATTTTTTAATGCACAAAATGAGCATCCTTGTAGGCTTAAATTGAAGTTGAAGAAGGAGAATGGGTCAAATTAGCTCAAAAGTAATGTCCAATTTCTCGAAAACCGTCGGACTCTCGAAAAAAAAATATTAACAGACTTGAAATCAGGATGCAAAACTGAATAACTTTTATTATACATTTACCCCTTAAGATTTTTGACTGTTGATCAGTCTAATTAATGTAATTTAAAGGAAGGCAGAATTGACAGAATCTTACAAAAGAGGAACTAACATTTTAGAATTTAGTTTAGATACCCTACAAGTCAATGATGTCAGATTGTAATACGTGAATCATTTTCCACTGAGTAATATCTGATCCCTTCTCTCCTGTTGAACAATATTCTTCTTCTAATACCCATATTTATGGAGCTTGTAATCTAAGATGAACTAGCCTTAGCTATTTCTTCACTTGACACAGGATCTGCACAAAAGAGCTCATTAAGAATGCTCTAAATGATAATAGACTTCAATTTCTTGGTAAATTCAGTAGATTTATCGTTTATGCTCAAGGCATATTTCTTTTTTTTACTTTTTTTTTAATGTTGTTGTTCTGTTTCATTCCATTTCTGAAGTAAAAATGAGTCATTCATAGGATTTACATTCATAAACATACACACTATGTATGTACAAGCCTCTTGTCATTACTGATTCCACAAATTGAGTCTAGAATTCATAATAAAATACAACAATCTCTCTCAAAATATATATTACGTATTTTTATTATTCAAAACTGACAGAATATGAATAGTGTATCTTATTTCCAATAAATACTCTCTTCTAATGTATGTATGTACTTAAATTGACAGGGCATCAGAAACTAATTGATGACACTCTTGATTTTTGAGAGTATCTAAACAAACATCATTCTCCAATTCTTTTGAAGTTAAATGGGAGAAGGTGTCTCATTATACAGATGAATAAAGAAATACTAAAAGGATTTGTAATGACTACAAAATGATAGCATTTTATAGAGGAATGAAAAGAAAAATTACGTATTATTGAAAAGCCCTTTAAATATAAATCCTAGTAACTTTTTTTTGGGTTGAATATACATACATTGGCATTGAAAACAGTATGATGACAAACGGATTCAGTGAGCTTCTCCAATCTTTTTGCAAAATTTTATAATAATAATAATAAAAAAACAGTTGTAATTCAATCATGTTTTTTTTTAAGGATTCTTGAATTAATTTTGGCTCTTGAGTGTATTTTATTAAATTAGTTGATCCTATACAATTCATGGATCATTCCAATGACATTCTTTAACTTTATAAAAAACAAAAACCATCAAAATACTACATTAAAGGGAAAATTCTATTCTGCGGAATCTATTTGATTTTTTGATCTACTCATTAATGACTCATTTTTATCAAACAAACATTGCCTAATCATGTCGTTATGATTATTACAAGTGTTTAATGACTAAGTAATTATTATCATTATTTTTACTTCACCTACACTCATAGAAATAATACATTAATGAGAAAAACCGTTCCTCTCTATATATAAAAGATTTTGTATTTCTTTTGAAGAAATTGCCATGTTTTTTTCCTCAAATCCAAGAGACTTCTGGTTTCCCCACCTCTTCAAAATAAGAAAAAAATGATGGAGATAGACAGACACAATATAATGAAGAAGAAGATTCAAAATCCCTTCTTTATCATGATTCATTTTAACAAGTTTAAATGATATTTTATTTATTTATAACAACAGAGCAATATTATGCTGTGTCATTTAGCATTTTTATTCAATCGGAAAAGTGATTTATAGACTGCGATACGTGTCTGATGAACGAATGGATGAGCTTTCATTTTGTATATCCAAGTATGTAATAAATATTTATTTATTATTCACAATACAAAATAAAATACAGAGTACATTTTGTCATTTTCATTAGTTTCTTTATAAATATTTTGATATGGCAATATATAGATAGATAATTGTTATGTACATAAATACATCTTGGAGTACAAAACAAGAAGCAAATAAATTAGGTCTAAAGTAATTTGCTTCTAATTACTTAATACAATGCATGAATAAAAGGAATAACATTCGTTCTGACGTACAAACTTGTTGAAGGAGTGAAGCAGAGAACTAAGACAGCTTACAAATAATTATTATTGCGACCATAAGTTCCCTAAACACTTGTATGATTTTGTTTATCAAAATTTGAAATACAAAATAAAATATGATTTGAATCGGGGAAGAGCTTCCTAGGGCACCTCATATCCAGAGCAAAAATGATACCAAGAGTTTGAGGGATCAAGAGTAAGATAATATATAAAAAAGACTTTAAAGGATTGGGGCCTAGTTGTACTTGGTTGTTTTGATATAGGCCTAGACCTAAGACTTTGAATGGGTCAAAAAGCTAATATATTAATCAAAAAAGAAGCTTTTAGAAGACTTTAAGGTATTGAAACTAAGAGACAAAATAGTTTTGTTTTTTTAAAATATGATTGCTTTAATCTTGACTGCGAGATCAAGACTTTGAGGTATTGAGGGCAAGACGATAAAAAAACATTAAGGGATGGAGGCCAAGACATTTAAAAAATTAAATCCTGTGACCAGAAGGGATCTACAAAAACACATGACCCAGCTTGGATTAATTAATTAAGTACTATCACAATATATGTTATACATATATCATGGATGAATTTCTCTTTTTTTCTTTTTTTTTTCCATTAAAGTTCCTTTGTCTGATGGATTGGTCCTGGAGATTCTCCTCCTTTTCTTTATGTTTTGTATGGTACATACATAATATAGGTATTGTATGCCTACTACTTGCATAGGTAAATACCTACATGTGTAGGTACATGTTTTCATCATTTCAAGAAGTTATGAAATTTGCGAAAAAAAAACTTTCACTTAATTCGTACTTTTTTTGTATATATATATATATATATTTATATTCTATACAAGAAACGTAATTATATTTGAAGGTCATTACACCTTCTTCTTTTATTAGTACATAGTATTTGCTCCAAGGTAAGAAGAGTATCATGTATAAAAGGAACATGAATAATCCCTTTGCGTTATTATATATATCAAAAGACAACAAAAACATGGGAGCACTAATAACAATCAGAACTGAACTTGACACAATTCTACCTCCCTCCTTTTTATTTATTTATTTATTTTTTTCTTTATTCATATTATTATGTATCAATCCACAGTAAATTTCCTTATTCCTACAAACGTTTTTTTTTTTTTTCAGCTATTAACTATAGTTGAAAAGAAATGGAATCAACTTAAAAATCAGGTATTTTGACGAGAAAATACGCGGCTATAACTCAATATTATTCCAACCGACTTCTTAAATATGAGGAAGAACCCGTTTTCCCCCAACGACACATAGATATGATGTATATCCCCTCTTATTCATATTATATTATGTATAATATAATAAAATATAATATCATTGATTCTCTCAAGTCCCTTTTTAACTATGCCTTCATAGAGTAAATTTATAGGGATCACACAACCTTTCCCCTACGCACAAACATAGACAAGAATTCTCCACTAAGATTTGACTCTAAACTTTGATCAAAACGGGATTTTTTGGGGCTTATATAATTTCTACATTGAATTAATTATGTAATGCTTTAATGTTGCTATATTATGTATGTATAATAACTTTGAAGAGTGTTTGTTTACGGATCTGTATACATATCTATTGAAGGAATTGAATATCTCATGCAATGGCCCCTAATTCTTTCTCTGTATTCCATATAAGTACTTCATAAATTATCCACACATATGTACCTATAAGTAGATAAATTGAACAAACGATCCAAGCAATTCTTAAAATACTTTTTTTTTAGTAATTACCTATAAATGTTGTATGATTATCTTTCTAAAGAATCACACAACGGAAATACCAAGAAGAAGAGCCTTCATCCATTCAAGAGTCTGTGTTTTCATATCCATGTCTGTAATATTTTTTAAACAATAATATGTACATGGAATGGAAGAAGAAGACCTCTTTGCTTGCTTGCTTACTTGCTTGCTTATACATGTGTTTTTTAACTGCATTTAACTACTCCACTCGTAGTGAAAGTTGTGAAATTATTATTATTTTGGCTAATATCAATTTGAAGACACGCTCCCTTTTTTCTTTTTTTTTTTTTTTTTTGTGAACAAAGGAAAAAGAGTTTACAATGTATGTATGTATCTATATTCTGTATGCTTGTTTCACGTTTGTAGTATCAAAATATTGCAAGTGTTTAATCTCTTGTGAAGGAGGGGTCCCTCAAAGGTCAAAACATACAAATAACAATGAGGCGCTGGCTGTATACTACTATGAAATGCAAAGGATCAAAGTGGATTCTATTCATTCAATTCTTCCAATAAATAGTATATTTAGAAAAAGTCTCCAATCAGTGGGCGGAATGGGCCTCTTCGACGCTTTATTAGACTTTCTATGATGATAGAAGAGCGTAACTTGTCTTTATTCCTTGATCTATGACATAAAAAAGTTCATCATTGCATCTCTCAACCTCTCCTCTAAAAAAAAAAAAAAAGAGTGGAGTTAACTAGGAGTAGTAGTAGTAGTAGTAGTTGTTGTTGTTGCTAGCCAATTACGTCACTTTCTTCAACTGGTAGACTATTTAATACATGGGGACATTGAGTCTTTGCACATTGAGTTTAACAAATCAAATTTGTAAAAAAAACATGTGATTTGATTATATTTTTGGATATAAATTTATATTTCATATCAACGTGGAACAGTCGTGACGCCCACGACCTCAGATTTTGACCCAATCTGAACGATATGCTTGTATAAGCAAGATAAATAGAATTGCAAAATTTAAGGGAGAAATTTGTAGTCCTTTACAAGTGATGAGGGTTTGAAGATGGCTCTAATTTAAACATTTTTTTTCTTCATTGTGTTGCCGCCTCCATAACGGATTTTGTATACGAATAATTCGTATAGCCTATTGCTATGAATAGGACTTTTGTATTAACTCTTATACGTTGGTTTCATATGGAGTTCTTGATGCTGGTCATATGTATTAGGAAATACAAATTTTTTCTAATTATAAAATTCGAAATATTCCAACTAATTTTTTTTCACCTTGTCTTTTTAGTCTATGAAAAGTTTTTAGGAATAAGACTTTTTCCTCATCGTGATGAGGGCTATATCGTCAATATTTGATTTAAGCTAGACTTTTATTTATAGCTCATATCCCAATTCAAACTATTTGTAATAATATTCGTATTATGTATCAACGATGATGTTACTTGATTCATTTTATTTCATTTATTTATTCACTGTTATTTATGTAAACAACACGTGTGTACATGGTACCTTGTTAGTTAATGCCGTTCAAACACTTTTATTACTTATTTGTTTACGACGCTCACTTGTCATGATCCTTATTTTCAGTTGGAATTCAAGTCAGAAAATAAATAATTTGTCTTTTTATTTATTAAGTGATCCGTTCTTTTACCTATACTCTACTCTGCTTTCCTACTGTTTTTATTTGATAACAAGGCTGAATATCTACATATTATTCATATGTATTAGGTATAGACGAGTTTTTCTTTTAGTTAAGGGTTTTTATCGAGCGCTTGACATCTTATTTGAATGCTGATGGTCTCAGCTTTTGAATGCATTCATTATTAATCCATTTCATGAAATATTCAAGAAGTTAGTTAAGTATGAACGTTTTGAACGATTTTGGGGCATATTCCAGCCCCCTACGTCCCTAGGACCCATTTAAGGTCAAAACAAAGGCTGGAAATGGAATTTGCATTAAAAACATTAGCGGGTCAGCATTTTTTAATTCACAAAATGAGTATTCTTCTAGGGTTAAGTTAAAGCGAGAAAATGGGCCAAACTAGCTTGAAAAATAGGGTTCCATTTCTCAAAAACCATCAGACTATCGAAAAATAATAATACAGATTTGAAATCAGTGTGCAAAAGGATTATGATTTTTTGACATTTTAAAATTATTGATCTGTGTTATTAGGGATGAGACTTTAGGAGAGTACGGTCACAAGGCAAGAGTAAAACTAATGGTAATAATGAATTAATACCCTTGTAAATTTCAGCTGCCTGTATATTTGATTTTAAAGGGGGGAATAGAGGTAGAACTGTACATCCACATTTTTGTGGTTGTCAATCTGTACAGGATTTCTTATTATCCCAATATACAGTCATTATTCCTTAATTATTGGGGAGAGAGCATGTAGCACTAAGCACGGTGTAATTGAGCAAAGCAATACCCTTCCTCCCTCCGTCTACAAATAATGACTAAGCAATAAAATGCTTAATAGAGCGAATCCTTTTAATCTTTGATATAATATAATCTTCTGATAGGTATGGATTTCCATTAATTTCCTCTCAGAGACATTGGCGATCATTAGAGAATAGCTGGTATAGTAAAACGGTATGACAGCTGACGCTGCTTTTCTTTCAAAGCATTTGTCAAATTGTCAGGGCTACTAGATACATTTTCACTTTCAGAGCACATATTATTTAGAGCTTTAAGTTGATGTAGGCAGTCAGTAGTATATACTTCAATCCTAGGAATCACTTAAAGATAAAAGAAAAGATAACCAAAACCCCCAACTTAACATTAAAATGTAGGCGGCATAGTTAATACACATTCCTCTAGGATTGAAGTCTTTTAAATCAGTTATGTAGAATAATCTTGGACTTTACCCAAGTGCAGTTTAAGCAATATGCAAATAGAGAAAATTTGCAGTGTCAATGATCTCAACTATTCTTATTCAAGGACATTAACTTTTAATTGTTGTTTCTCTAACTTTGGGTGATCATGAGACTTCATAGCCTACATAATACATACATCCTAATCCTAAGGACACCCATTACAGTGTTTATTGGGTTTTATTTTATTACATATATGTATTTGTTTTTTTGTTCTTTCCTCCTCGATTTATAAATGTCCTCTAAAGACCTCATCACCATTAATTGTTTATGAAACAAAGGATATTGTTTGTTTACAAATATGAATGTTTTGTGTAGTATTAGAGATAATTTAATGTAAGATAAGGACGCAGTAACACCGGCTCATGTACCTGTTTAAATCTTGATGAGGGTAGAAGAGTGACCCATCTCAAATCATGAAGAAACGCTCTGATGCAAACATAATGAATGGTAATGACTTCATCAAGTATTGAGTCATTTGAATGTATGAATGTTACGCCTATGTTATGAGTGTAGATATTCATGTTTTTAAGCATGTCTAAGGAAGTTTAGATGCAAATGAGCTACGAATGATGATGTATTTAGTCTGCAAGAATATTATCAAAAAGAACTACATGCTTCAAAAATATGAATATATTTCTATATCTACTTGTGAAAAGGGATTTGATAAAAATGTCATTAATAAAGTTCTTTTCTTTTTTTCGTTATGATGTCTGAGTTCATTTTAGCTCATAATATATAAGTAGCTTGAATTCTTACATTTTCAGATATCTAAAAATTAATTTTGGGACATTTTGCATAAGAGTTTGGAAAAATATATGTATATATTTAAAACGCTTCAAATAAACTTTGAGACACAATGATGGATATCAATTGCATGTACATATTTATAGTGTGATAAAGTGAGTAGGCTTTAAAGAGGTTTCATATATTTATATCAAGAGTGCAGATACTTTGAAATATACAAAAAGGCATATATATATATATATATATATATATATATAAGAACCACTGAAATTTAAATTAATAAATGCATCCAACCATGAATTATTAATAAGAAGAGGTTAATTTTTCCAATTTTTTTTATTATTTTATTCAAACCATTTTGATCTAATAAGAAATATCAGATCAGAATGCTATGAACCGTCTTGAGCAATAGCTTTATAAGAAAAAAAAAGAGATAAGTGTCAATACCTTTTGACATGACAAAAATAATATTGACATAGTCAATAAGTCATTATTTCCTGATTCTACAGGGTTGATATACCTTCACATAAAAATAAAGGATCAACGTTCTCACCCTCACAAATCGATTGAACATGCTCCGTTGTTTCACTATTTCAAGGCCCTATAATATTCTCTACCTAAAAGATATTTGTACCTAGGCCTGTGTAGCAGCATACATACATGCATAGAGTCTTTCTTTATCAATAATATGTATGGTCATACCCAAGACGAAGGCGTGGCAGGTGTAGCAGACTCTGATTGTTACGTATGTACCTTTGTTTTTTTTTCTATACTTGTATGATGAAGAAGACAAGAGCCAGAAAAATCAAAAGGATCATGCAAACTTACCCTATGTATGTACATAGACAATTCAAATTGATTGGAAGTAGATACCTTCTTCATGTACATAGTTATTTGGATTTACTCTCATACATAGAATCACATATGATACATCTGTTTATTTTTATAAGCAATTACTTTAAGTAATATCTGCCATATATTTGACATCATATTTTTTTTTTTTAAATATAAAATTAAAACATGTCAATTTCAATGTGAGGAAAAATCTATTTATTTCCTTTTATTTTAACAATTATTCACATAATCATATTCATATTGAAAACTATATTTTTATCATTATTGAAAGATCTAATTCCCTTTTATTAATCCGTTCTTTACTCATTGTAGGTAGATGATTGATTCTATTCCTTTATTCATCAGCTGTGTTACTACGGAGATTGTCAACTGTATATAGTAATCAAAAGTCTATACTTTTTTTTACATACACTTTCTTTTGTGTATCTTTTAAATGACTCGGAGTTTACTGCTGGCACGGTATAAATGATGGGAATTAATATCTGACCCTTAATTGCCTCTAAAAACATTGGAAATAAAAAAGTAAAAAAACAAATTTGGTTGCATGTAAGCATGACTGAAATATATAAATATATATATTGTATATGTCAGACTCCCTGTGGACTGAGCTTGCATATTGACTCATTGAAAGAATGGACTTGAACATGGCTACAAACATATATTGCTTGTAAAAGAAACACCCAAATATATCTATTCAGCTGTTGAACTATTCAAGCGAATCCTTTTACAAGAAATAACATATTATAAAGTGCTGAGAATATTTAACTTAAATCAATTCCAGCCTCTTTGAGAAACAGAAATCATTTATAAATGAATAATGTTCCTAGGTGCATGACCCTGAGGCCAAAAAGTAAATATGAATGAGTCATCAAGTTTAAACATCAATATATTTTTTTGTATTTTGAGGGCATAGTATTCCTGTATCTCAAGAGTTGAGTCACTCACATTTTGATCCATACTCTACAATGTAAGAATAAGAGAAAAAAAAGTCATAAAATGGATACGTTGACCATCTAAGGATGATCTCGTTCTAAACTAATATCGGTACATACATAGAAATTACTACAACATATTTTTGAAGTGTGATTAAGGAATAAATCCTCCGCCCTAATGGATCATGTCAAAAGGACAATGGCTCTATTTCTTTGTACTGGTCAGTCAGTTTTTATTCTTTTCCCCCATTATCTGTTGTTTTTTGTATTTTTTAAAGGAAAGAATATGAGTTTTTTTCCTTGTGACAACAACAGACACTCCACCTTGCTTTTCCTTATTTAATTCATGACTCATGAGTCAAAAAGCCATCAAATTAACTGTATTTCCTTCCTTCCTTCCCTCCCTCCCTACGTGTCATCATTGATGAGACCCAGTAGTAGATACATTATATTTAATAATAATAAATATTATCTTCATTTTAACAAAATATTTTTTTGATTTATTTCTGTTATATAATTTCTTCAAGAGTGTTGAAGGTCACCCAATTCCTATTTTTAGCAAAAATATATAATATTATTCATTTCTTCCTTTTTGAGCACGAAGAGGCAACAACCTTTCTTCTAAATTAAATTTTGCTGTCGAGACAGTGCCTATACCTCCTACTTTTAAATGCTGTATTTTCCCCCTGGAAGAATTTCAAACATAAAGGTTCCTTGTTTACTAATCTACATACTTTAACTTTAGTGCAACGAAGGATATTTCACATCCCAGAATTGGATACTTGCCAAAAGTCTTACTCAATATTCAATGATAGAGTGAATACTCATTTTAGTACATATTGGAGTAGCGATGGAAATTGGAAAGGAAATAATAAAAATTACAACCCTATGTACATAAGCAACACATAATCGGAAATGTTATTGTAATTCTCTGTACATTTCAAAAAAATCAAAAAATCAGAGGAACAGAAATCATATACTATGCATAATATGAGGGCATTCGTTTACCCAACTCTCTTAACACATGATCAAAGCAATAGCACATACATATATAATATGTAATGTACATATACGGTAGTAAGGAATTAAATTTGACATTTCTTTCCCTTGTTTGACGTCATCATCATCTTAGGAAAATGAATCGCTTATCAATTTCTTTAAAAAACGGAATAAAGAGCGGATATCCAGGGTAGAAATCCTTTGTTCCTCAAAAGAATCCGTTCTGATAACCAATTTGAAAGCATGACATATTCAAAGACGTCTCTTCATTTTGCTGTAACTCAGCGTACATGAGCAAGGAGTCAATGACCAGGTAGAGGTGTCCTCTAGTGTAATTAAATGTGAACATCTCTTGCTAATGAGGCTCACTGACTTTTCAGTCAGTTTAACATCCCCACAATGTCTTCCCCTGATACTTAAATGTCTCAAATATGAGAGAGCTTCCTTGGATATCTCAAAGACAGATAAGGATAGAGTTGAGTCATCAAGGTCCTCGCAGGTTGTTAATTCCAGAGACTCGATGCTTGTGCAGTGAATCATGATGGATATCCAAATGTCCTTTGATATAATTGCATGAATGTTTAAATGAATGAATTTTAATGTAGTTGGAGATGGAGAGAGGAGAGGGGCGGGTTTATAAGGCGAGAAATAGAGGATTTGAGCGTTGATAGAAAGAGATTCTATGTTTGGAAGGAGCTCGAGGATCCTGGTTAAATATGGAGGATTATCCTCTCCGTAGTAACAGTATTTGAAGCTCATTAAACGGTGACCAATCTCACTCAGAAGGGGGCTTAATTTGGGGTAACCAACGTAGCCAATGGCTAGTTTGTTTAAGTATTCAAGTTTTGTCAAATACTCTAATCCAGAGACTTGACTTCGATGTAAAAACTCAATATTAATCTCCTCAAGATACGGACAGGCACATGCAAGGATCCCCAGGTAGTAGAGATCTCCATAATAATCTCTTTTGATTGCGAGACTGATTTGTCGAATGGGGAGCTCTTTATCATCATTGACGTTGAGCAAATAGTCTTCAAAGACGCGCTCATCAACCAAAAGTCTTTCAAGAAAAGGCTGTGACTCAAATATGGTTTTAAGTGAGGAGGAAGTGAGGGATGTTCCATCAGCAAAAAATGCTCGTAGACCTCTATTGATAAAAGAATCCTCAAATACATGAGAAATGGAGGTATCATCCACGTTCACACTAAAGTTAATATTCAAATCTTTCAACTTTCGACAATATCTCATGATGAGGTAAAGCATGCTATCATTGACAATATTTGGAATAATCAAATCTGTGATAGAGCAAGAGATGGAGGGTGAGACCAGAACTCCATAGAGACTCTCTTTTTCTTCATCATCTAATGAGAGCCTTATTTTGGAGTCCTCATATGAATCCATGATTCCATTTTGTCCATGTGACTTTTTCCTCTGGTAAAATGTGTACATATCCAAGACGAGACGAGTGGTTTGAGTGGACTTAAGTCTTTCAAGGATGATCAATCGAGCGGATTTATCCCCAAAGATATATCTGGGAGTTCGAATCGTGTTCCATTTGTGGTTGTCAACTAGGAATAACCAAAAGCGTAGTAGAGCCTTGACCCCTCGCTGATGATCCCATTTCCTGTAGGCTAGAGTGAATAGTTCCTCTTTTAGGGGCTGAGGTAGATTAAAGTATCGAAGGAGAGCCTCGTTCTGTGAGACATCCAAATCATCTTGAAGGTGGCGATTGAGAGAGAGTACAGCCTCTGCACTCGTATTTTTCAAGGATTTGGGTCTCTTGTTCATTCCTGGAGTTCATCATATAGTCACAAATTGAAGCAAAATTAGAACTGACTTAATTATCTTTCTCACGAGGGAAAATATGGCAATTTCCCTCCTCAAATAGGGTACTGTAATTGGGCGTTTGTGTGTGCCTGTGTATGTACATACATACATGATATTTCCCCAGGCTTTCATTAAGTCACGTACGCATTCTAGACTCACTAATGACTTTCACAGGCGTGATTGAGGGTCAAAATCCTTACCTTAGTTTAGATTTGCGAAGCTTTCTATCAAAACAAGATGCTTTTTTCTTCTTCTTTTTCTTGGGTGTTGAATCAAAGAAAAGGAAGAGGTATCGGAATCATTCCCCATTCACATCAACCTCTCCTTTCGTTCGGAATGAGTCTGAATCCCAGACATTATAAGGTCATTATGTAATTAAAAAAATTAGCCGAGTATATCAAGATACGTGATAATAATTATGTTATATAAAAAGAGAAAACCTTTTCTTTTTCTTTCTTTAATGATGAAATGAATCTAAAGCAATGATTTAGACGCGTCAAACATTTACATATTATGCACCGCCTATTTCTGAATTGTTTCCATTTTTTTAAAGTTATTATTATTATTATTATTTTTGCATTTCAACGACATAGTTTAACAAAAGTTAAATAAACATTTTAAGACAAAGAGTTGAAAGATTACGTCATTCATGGATGCTTTATCTTTGGAACAAATAGGAATAATGGTTCTATTATGTATGTATGTATGTATATGCATGTATGTATAGGCCTTGTTCTTTCAGAATAATTATTATTTTTCATAGGCACTTGGATATGAACATGTAGGCACTATCACCCCAAGTGATCAACAAATACACACATACAAAAGAGTGTGTTTCTTAAAAGGAGGGACTCCTTTGCTCCTTCGTTTCAAGCAGAAAAAGGCAACTTCCTTCTTTAAACGCACAGGTTTACTTATACATATAAATAAATGGTTCTCACAGGTAAAAACCTTTGCTTGTGACTATACTTTGCTGTCGTTCACGGGTGAGACCGACGACGACGACGACGAGAACGGGGAAGCGGGTTTCGTAAAATGAAATATCAAATTGATTTTAGTACTTATTTTGTTTCGTATCGGGTCGTACTGCAGACAGTTGGTTTTGTATTGAATAGTATAAGTAAGTGGAACGAACGAACGAACACCTGATTCTCTCTCGACCAAACAAGTCTCATCGTTGAAGGAAGAAGAAAATCAGTCAAGTTCATAGTACATATATACATACATACATATCTCCAAATCTAAGAGGACGAGAGAATGATTCTTCCTAAGGATCTCATGCTTGGAGGAGATATGGTAAGTGAGCTCTGACGTAATGGTCTACGTCATAGTTGTAATTTGAATAGGATTGCTTTCATTATTGGCGTGCATAAAGATTCGACTCCATTTTCATTGCATGAGTTGAAATTCGATCCCACCTATGTACAAATCATTACATGCATATATGTAATAATCATCCTAATAATTATTCAATAATAAAATAAAGCAGCAGCAGCTAGCAGCCAAGGCCACTTGTTGTTATTATTATTTCTCTTCATGCCCACTTTTTTCCCTTTTTCTTATCAGGTTAGAAAAAAAAAAGAAAAAAAAAAGTATCTTCAAGGTCTTTTTCCTTTCTTCAATAGTACATATATGTATATGTATATCTATAGTAGTACACTATAGTAAGACTAATAATAACATATATAGAGTCTTGGTACCTGAAGCGTGTGTTCCAGTACCTTTTTTTTACGACTATCTATATGTTCATAATAGTAATAATAATAATAATGAAAGTTTTCTTGCCTTGCGCTGCCTCAGAAATATTGCTACCAAGCAAGAAGTAGGGTCGTAGTCCTACTCCATATATATATATATATATATATATATATATATATTGACTATTATATGAATCTATGGCATCATTCTATTTATAAACTGCAGTGGAGCCCTTTCGGCGTGTGCATTTGAACGATTTACATACATATATCAATTTGTATATTTATAACAACTATGTACATATGTATGTGATACGAATCACATACATATATTGTATGTACAAATATACACCTAAAGAAAAAAGCAGAAAAGAAAAAGGGGCAACCTTCGAGGTCAACGGGTTTTTATTCGCAGCAGCAGCAGCTTTGCACAGGGAATATAGATATTGGCAGTGGGTTGACTCTGTATATATGTACATGCTCATAGGTGGAGAGAAATCCATTCTTCTTCTACTCATTTTATGACATTGAAAGAGCTTTAAATTATTATTGCACTATGTGGAGTTCCTGTTGTATGTAGATAGATACGGACTACAACAAGCACAAGAAATACATATGTAGAGTCCTGACGTCATTTGAAGCTCCTCTTATCAATAATGATTATCATAAAAGCAATACCATCATTTGCTTTTATCCATTTACCATATTATTATTATTATGTACTTATCTCTCCCCTCATTTGTATTACCAATTATGTTGATATATATATATATATATATATATATATATATGTCTGAAGCATAGCTATTAGTCATTTTAATTGAGGGACTGAGTGGAATTATTATTATTATTATTATTAGGGGCTCAGGTGGTGAAAAAACAACAACTACATAGGTAGGTTGTACTCAACACCCCTTGCCTTCTTGACCCCCATCTTCAAGGACAGAGCATCACTCCTCTCCCACCTGTCTGTCTCAAAGAGCCTCACACCAAAAGACGCATTTTCTTTGAGCCGTACTGATTTACCTACCTAGAGAGAGTCTTTTATTATGTACTATGAGTATCATCATCATGATCACAGATGTACATGTTTTTGAGCAATGCAACTTTGATTTTGTTTTCTTCTTTTGTTTCTCCTTCTACATATTTGTAAAGGAAAAAATGAATATCATGTTACATAATCATGATATAAGCTTTTTTTTTCTCCTTCTTCTTTTTTACGATAGATGCTGCTTGTCATAACTAACATCATCATACGGACCTAACACTATTCTCAGGCCCACACCACCACCACCACCACCACTTATGCAGAATCAATCTAACCTGAATATCTCGCACCCATTTTATTATCATCGCTATGCCTCCTCCTCCTCCTCCATTATTTTCCTTTTGAGCCCCCTTTTTAAACTCTTGTCTTAAAGGACTTGACTGTGTACTACACTCATTTTAATTGCAGACTCAATATCTATGAATGTACCCTATACATAGATAGATATTATTGATTATTCAAGCATTTCATTTCCTTTATTTATATCGGTGAGGCTACAACATGAATATATATATGTAAAAAAAAATAAAAAAATGACTATTATTTACATTGATATAATGAGGGGATCATTTTACCTTTTTCTTCATTTACGTCAAACACCTTTTATGTATGTTCATACGTACATACATGTAGCTAATATTCTACATACATACATACATACATACATACATATACAATAGTATGGTAATACTACTACAAATATATTATTGGAGTATTTTAGAGAATTGATTAAAAAAAAAAAAAATAAGATAAAAGGCGTGCGGATTGAATGTTGAGAGCGATTTTCCCAAAATAATAGTAGTAACTAATAATAATACATAATTAACTTAGTTATTATTATTCATTGATTCAGTCAATAGGGTCTATCCAGGGATTCTCATATCGAATAATATCAAAAGACTTGACATTTTTTGTAGACAGAGTTCCATTACCCATAAGCATATTGGTAATAGTTTTTCAAACTGGGAAATAACGTGTCCACCATCATTAGTTCCTATCTCGAAAACTCTTTTTCGAACTGTGAGGAAACTTCAGATATGATGTTTCAAAACCCTTTTGATGGAAGAGCCCCTCGAGGAGTTGGATACTCTCAATTTCAATCCACACCTCCAACTGTAAGTGACTATCCCCACTCACTCCTCCCACCTCATTCTCCAATGCTCTTTGAGCAATATATGCACAATATTAAAGCCAAACTTGGGAGGGCGGGAACTTGATTTACTTATTATTCTATTTGCCATTTTTTATGCATTTTTATTATTGAGAATGTTTTCTTTTTTTATTGCAGGTGGTTCATGGACCTCACCTCGGAAATTTGAGCAGTTTTCAATATCATCACAATCGCTGTGACATGCTGTCTGAACGCGGAAATTTTGAATTTGATTTAAATCTGTTGGATTGTGAAGTACCGAGTTTGGAAATTACGGATCCACTACCCACCTTGAATTTAGATTGCCAAGTTCCATCTCCTTCAGGTTCCTATGATCATTATTCCTCGTCTGACTTGATGAGTCCCACGATGTTTTCCCCTGGATCCACCTGCTCTATTTCTTCCTCTACTTCTGCAATCAAATCATCTCCGATTAAGTCAAGTGGTTCACGATCTAATCCCTATCAAAGAGAAAGATGCTTTCCCTTCCTGGATTCGAATCAGGATGCATCCTCTTTCTCCTCCTCCTCCTTGGTAATGTCGGATTCTATGAAAGAATTTAGACAATTGCAAGCATCAGTCAATGTCAAGATTGAGCCCATTAGTCAAATGAAGAATGACACTCCTTTACTCCGACAGTGTCTTATTCAAGAGCGCATTCCGGCTGTAGAGGAAGATGTAAAGATTGAGCCAGTTATTTCCATGGCTGTGGAACAAGTGAAAAGAGATATTCAAGCAACATGCAATTTACTTTGTATCGGACACGGTAATTTTTTATTACTATTTTGAGTATTGAGTTACATTTTGAAATATTCATCCCTTTGACAGATCCTTACCTTTGGAGTAAGGAAGACGTTGCACGATGGATACAATGGACAATGCAGCATTACGGAATCATTGCGGAAAATCCGTTTGATTGTAATGGATCAAATCTTGTAAATCTTACGGAAAACGACTTTTTACACAGACTACCCGAGGTAGATTAAACAAATTCATATAAAGATCCATCCAAGTACCATTTGTAATAAATTGAACTTTTTTAGGGTGGAGATCTTTTATATGCACAAATGGATATATGGCGAAGCTCTGCTGAGTATAGTCGATCTGAAATGGATCAACTTCTACCCCCACCAGAGCAATTTAGCCATTCCCCCAGCAATGAAGGCTACTCCAGCAGTTCCAGCAGCGTCAAAAATGAGTCAAGATTTGATATTTCTGCTGTTTTGGATATTCTTGATGCACATTCGCCTAGTACAAACACGTACGAAACAAAAACGAGTGGAAGTATGAGTGATACCATTGGATCCCCATGCTCCATGGATGGAATGAACACATCCTCTGTCAACTCCCCTTCCTCAATGTGTACTTCCCCTCCCCCTCCTTACTCAATGGCCATTAGTCAATTGAATAGAAATAATGCTAATGTCGCCAAACCACCCTCGAATGCTGCTCCCGAGGACGAAGGTAATTTTTTTTTTTTGCATATTTAAGAATTCGAATATGGCAATATAATGAATCTCATTCCAGAAACAGATGACACGGATGATGACGACTCCATCAAAAGCCCAACTGTTAAATCCTCCACAACCAATATCCATCTTTGGCAATTTGTTAAGGAGCTTCTCCTCCAACCAGATTTATATTCGGGATGCATCCATTGGATGGACCGAGAAAAAGGTATATTTAAAATTGTGGATTCAGTCAAAGTAGCAACCCTTTGGGGAAAGAGAAAGAATCGTCCAGCCATGAACTATGATAAGCTCTCACGATCTCTTAGACAATACTATAAAAAGGGTATTATGAAGAAAACAGAGCGGTCCCAGAGGCTTGTCTATCAGTTTTGTCATCCCTATCATTTGTAAATGAGACAAGGAGCACGTTTATACACGCAAACGTATCAGCAAAAAAAAATCAAGTACAAAGTAATATTCAGGCGGATTTGTAATTCATTCTCTCTATGTATATACATACTAAAAACACAATTATTATTTTTTTTTTTTTAACAAAACAAATTAGAGTTGCTACTTATAGTCGGTGAGGAGTCTTAATACCTTTTTATTTATTTACCTATATTTTATATTAAAAAAAAAATTATCTATCTTATATTGTAAAGGACCAGTTAGGTCTTTATTTTAAAAAAAATGTATTTAATTAATTATGTGCTATGCTTTTGATACAAAGAGGTAATTCTTTGTTTGCATAAGAATATTATTATTATTATTATTATTAACATGTTATTTTAACTTTTTTGAGTGTGTTTAATTACTTTTCTTTTCCTTACTTTTTTTTTTTTCAATTCCATTTTGAAAAGGGATGATTTGAGTCATGTTTATAGAAAATTTTTTTTGTGTGCTCGAGTATCAAATACTCTTTGAGCTCGAAGGAATGTAATGTGACTCTCTTCACTTTTCTCACCATGTTTAGTTGTGTCACATATTATTTTTTTGTGAAGCGTGGCTGTTGGTGTTTGTAACTTTTCAAAATGGTAGTTTTTTATTCCCATATATCTAAGATATATTGAGTTGTATGTTCTGTGAACAAAACAAAACAAAAAATAATACCTGTAAATGTATTTTATTTTAGTATTTTAATGTATTTGATTCTATTCTAATGTTACTTTTTTTTATTATTATTATTATTGATCTGTTAAACATATATATATATATATATGTATATATGTACATATGTATGTCTATATTAAATGACAGCTCTATCTATGTATGCTTTTAATAAGATTTTATGCCTTTCAAATGTATTTATCTGTTTTCTTCAATACTCTTTATTTTTATCTCTAATAAATTGTTTATTAATAAATCATATTGTTATTCTCAATCCTTTCATTGGGTCAGAACTTAATTATATGTATAAGTACATGTTATATGTATATAAAGACTTCTTTACCAGAGTTCCATCCTTCAAAAAGTTAGAACTGGCTTGGTTCAATACCAAAAATACCAGCTTACAAATCACACAAAAAGAAAAATCTTATTTATTTTTATATGTACACATATTGAATCCAATTTGAGAACCGTCAGGGCCAGTCTAAACAAGTCCCTAGATTTTGCATGCTGTCTAACCCTCAATTACATATATTAGTTTTTAATGTATATATAAGAGTTTTAATTTTTCATAAAATTGGTCTCATTTATCATAACTTCATTTCGTGTTGCTAGCAAAAAATAACAACAAATAACAAAAAAACAAAAACAGCTGTATAACTTTACTTATATTTATATATACATAGGTACAGAGCTATTTTATAAAAACAAATTACATACTTGTTCTTAAGACAACGACATGAATTGAATATTCATACATCGCAAAATGGTATAAATCCATATAATTTTTACAATTGTGTATCTGTTCTTTTTTTGGAACGTATGTACATATTTTTTGGGACTAGGTATGTAAAGTCCCAGGACTGATACTTATGTTGATGAAATGATTATTGTTTACAGTTGAGTATACCTCCATGTATGTATGTATGTACAGACATTGAAACACTTGTTAAGGCCTTAGCTATTGAATAGAAAGCTCTACACTCTCAGCATATTGTGATTCGCTATAAATATCACTTTTTTTTTTGCAAATGAAGTTTTTCATATGGTGTAAATAACAATGTATTTGTATATGCATCCATTTAGTTACATAGCTGTCTTTTGGAAACTGGGACTATGTATGTTGACTTTTGAGATCTCCAATACAAATATAGGGAATTCGCAAAGGTCAAGTAATGTTCCTATATTGAATGTCAAATATATGTCTTGAGTCTCAAGTCCTTTGCTCACAATTCCAAATCCGCAAATATTGTATCAATTCCTCATATTTCTTCGATCTATTTTCAAGTTCAGTATTTGTAAATATCTATGGTATATCTATTATTGAATTTCCTTAAGTTTCACTTGCCTGCAGCTGAAAATAATAGCCATGGCCAGGGAAATTCTGATTAAATATATGGCATGCAAATGAATCTGAGTTAAATTGAGTCCATGTAAAAGATACATTGAAGAATACTTTATGTCATGTGAAATAATTGAAATTACTTTGAAGAATATGTATGTTTTTTTTTTAAATGATCTCAAGTTAAATTTCGAGTTCAAATCAAGTCTCGAATATTTGATTTTGAGGTCAATTCTTCAAAATATGGACTTGAGTCCAAGTCTCTGGGAATTGGATTAAAAACTCTTCTCACCTTATATTATGTAGATAATTTTGGGTTAGTCAGATAATGGTATCATGCACTAGGTTTGAAGTGTATGGCTACCTGAGATTATTTGCTCCTTAAAAGGCATAGAGCCATAAAAAGTAAAAAAAAAAACATGATTTATTTAGATCATGTTGTTGTATTTTGTTCAACGTTTATCTCAACATTTTTCATGGGGCGTTACAGTGTCGAAACAAATGATTTCCACGAAGTTAGTCGACCAAACATATGGTGGAAAACATAATCGAAGCAAGTATCTCATTAGTTTGTATTTCGTATACGGACGAAAAACTAAAGTGTAATAAGCTATAATTTGTAAATATTTAGCAAAGGATTATAACATATCACATACATATATGTATACACGCTACTTTGAAAAAAAAAATGATAGATAAAAGTGATAAATATAGAAATAAATCCTTATCGTTCTCCAAGCATTGTAAACACACAAATTATAATAGATATCCTTATATCTATGTAACCTAACTATATGAAGGTATATGAATGTATGTCAGTGCTAGGAACTATTACTTATTGGACAATTAACTTACTTATTAGCTATTATATATTTCTCCATTCAAGAGTAATATACATACATAGTTTCATGTCTATTTTCTTGGATTAAGGAATGGTTGAATCATTTCAAATTAAAAAATGTCAAGAACAATATGGTTCGTCTCATCTTTATAGTTTATAGTGTTTGATGTATTATTGATCATTAGTAGGAATGTAAATCATATGCTGTTTTTTTTCGAGAATCAAAAGTAGTTTACATTAGAAAATTTTTACTCATAGGCTAGAATTCGTTCCTTTTCTTCATCTTTACTGATGAGCAGTGATGTAAAAAACGGCGATTTTTAAGCGTGCGAGTAGTTTTCAAAATGCCTGTTAGTTGAAACCCTTCATAATATTCTTTCATCATTCATAAATCATCAAGCTGTTTTCCTTTTCCTTTTGACATAATAATTCTTGTCATATGTATATTATATTATCTATTATAAAAGTTACGATAATATCACATAACCTTTCCTTCAATTTTGGTTGAAAACTTTCTTAATGTTAATATCTCTCAAAATGACTTTATGGAGTCAAATATTTATCCTATAAAATGTATCATTTGTTGACATTTTAAATATATTTTCAGCCATTTTCTTGAGTTATAGAAAAGGTAGAATAATTATAAATATCATTATTAAACCTTCAATAATTGTATTTAAAATATTCAAATATCTATAAACTTAAAGCTTTATTTTGTTAATGAATGAATAATTATTATTATCAAACTAAAAACTTGAAGATTAGTTTATATATAGAGCAGAGATTACTATTTGTGTACTTATTTTTCTTAAAAATTAATACAAATAATGAAATTTTAACAAAAATAGCAATAAATCCAAAACTAATGTACCGATTTTGAAATTTGGAAAATTCCCTGTTTATTTAAAGTAATATCTACTACTTTGATTTGAATAATATATTTCTAAAACATCAATTTAATTTAATTAATTACTTTAAGTCCAAGAAAAGCTGTCTTGAGCCTGGAGCAAGCCTGTCACAGCTACAGTCATAGTATTATATCGACAGTAAAAGAGCTGGCCTTCATAATTACCATATCATTTTTGACGTCATCAAGGGGAGGAGCTACTCGCACGCTTAAAAATCGCCGTTTTTTACATCACTGCTGATGAGTGGAGGTCACTATTACATAACATAATATTCTCTTCCCGGTTGTATTAATGCCCATACCGTTCACATTTTTTATTAGAGAGGTAGACATACTTGAGTATTGAGCATTATTTTCCATCTCATTGTGCTTTCGTCAATCATATTATCTGATTCTACACTCGCTTCTTAAGCCAATGTTGGTCGAACCTACAAAAAAAATTCAATAGTCACATAGTCCATATAAATTTTCAATAAGAATAAAATAAATATAACATTTTTTCATATTCTTAAACACATTTACTGCATCCCTAAAATTGACTCATATGCCAAACACGCAACTCGTAGAAACACAAATTACTCCAAAATCTGTTGAACTGTAATTACTTTAACTTGATAAAATTAAATCCGTGCTACATATTTGATACACGATGAGAGTAGTGAAAATTTTAATCAATTTGTGCATCCGTGGTCCATATATGCATATGCGTGGTCCGAGGCATCGGTCTACCATATATATGATATATATTGTGCATGACACGGCAAAACTGGTAGGGGTATCCGGCGTAGCCCGGGATTTATTCAAAAGAGGATAAGACATTACACACTTATTCTTTTATTCATATAAGTAAATAAAAATCACAGACAAAACAAAAAATTTCTTTAGACTTTAAAGTTGTTTCGATTTTCACAAATATATCCAATTACGTTTATATTGCACGAGATACTTATGTATGTATCCACACATATTTCTAAAGGACAATAAAAAAAAAATTACAATTGCTATAATCCAATTCATTAAAAGTACATAAAAACTAAAATATACCAAATTTAACATATATTTCCTTTAGATTCAGAGTCCTCTACGCAATTTACACATATAATTTATTTATTTCTAGGTCATTTGCAAATTTGTCACGTATTGAACAGATTTGCTTTGTTTTGTTTTGAGTCATTCTTCCTCAAACATTTATAATAAGGACTTATATATTTATTGAAATAAACAAGTAGTACATAAATACAGCTGAAATTGCATGGAAAATATCAGTTTATTTGGTTCAAAAACGTTCAAGTAAACTTTTAGAAGTGTTGAAATACATTTTTTGTATTCCACGCGAACAACGAAGGGCTAATGTTCTATTCTCGTTGTATCTGATTGCGCCTTATATCGATTTGATTACCATATATATATATATATATATAGATAGATAATTTGAGGCCTAAGACTCCATCGCGCCCAACTGACAATCGTCTTATATCGATGTTTTAATGTAATAATATGTATTTTTAAATTGTTCGATTCAACATTAATTGCATGCATTTATCACTATGAACAAATCTCACTCTGATGTCGGAATGATTGAATAAAAAAATACCTCACAACCTCGAATTTACAAATACAAAATCTTACTACTTAGTTCTTATTCGTATTAATAGGATATGGATAGATTTAACAAAGAAAATAATACTGGGTATATATAGAATACGTTTCACGTATGTGGATCAATACGTCAATAACCAAATGTTAGTTATTCGAAATATTTCATTGAATGATCTCATCGATAGATTTTCTTTTAACTTCTTTTTTCCATAAAAGATAATAATATTAATTAATTAATGTCACCTTTCTTAGAACCTCAAAAGTAAATAAAGAGAATCATTGACTTTCAAAGTCTTAATGTAGGCCGTGGAGATTTTTTCTTTTCTTTTTGGAAGGTTGTCAAAAAGTGGTGGAAATATACTCGTAGTAATGTTTAATTTCATTTATCAATTACTTTTTATTTCTAATCCGAATTGGACTCAAATTTATTTAAGCTTCCTCTGTAGTATTAATTAACACTTGATGTATTTTGAGGCAATATGTGTATATACATACATTTGATTTTAACACATAAATAGAGACGAAAGTCATAATAAACTCATTTGAAAATCAAGGAGGGATTTAGTTTTGGCATCTGAATGAGTCCATCAGATTAATTTTTAATGAAGAAAAAAAAAATTCAAATTGTAATTTTTGTTTATAATATTATGTTAAATGTTGATATAGGTAACTAAGGCTTGGAAAGTCGGCGCACTTAGTATTATCTAGTGTATGAAAGCAGGAGGATGTACTCACATATGATAAATTTAAGCATTTCATTTTAGTCAGATTCTTCTGTTTCCCCTGACAAAGTGAATGAGTGAAAGGTTTTGAAGTGTTGCACATATTCGCTAACTAAATTAACCTACAGTTTTGAACATAATGGAACAAGACGATTTAGAGGAGCAAGTCGTGTATCAGTCTTTACTTTCTAATTTGGACTTGTTGCGAAAACTCATTGTTCACCATCCCACGATCTCAAATTGTCTTAGACCTGAAATTCTACTCGTAATTGCCTTTCTTGTATTTATTCAGTCGGGACGTTGGGTTCTCCAGAGATCCTTACTGAGTGGATCTGGTGAAGGGATGTTTGGAGGCTCCACCCCGGATATTTCATGGGTAGATTCCCAGGGACATATATATATTCATGCAGCTCAAGGGAAAAGACCTACAATGGAAGATCGATTCCTTTCACTGGATGTGTATGATCCAGGGGATAATCAAAAATTTATAAAGATCAATGCTGTCCTGGATGGACACGGGGGTGAGGTGAGGATGTATATATGTTTATAATTTATCATTGTGTTTGTATATCTTCAAATCATGTGAGAGTGGCATCTTTCTTTTTAGCATGCAGCAGACTATGTTCGAAAGTACTTGGTGGAGGAACTCTCTCGGAAAATTCGAGGACTTCTTCTTTTGATCAATTTTAAAGGATCAAAGGACACCCTTGGTACTCAGAAAGCTGTACAGTTACTAGAAAAATGTCAAAACAATGTACTATCAAAACAGTTACTCGAATTTATTGGACTGTCTGAGGCGGACTATCATAAATTTTCAGCAATTACAAAAAGGGAGGAGGGAACAGAAGTTAGATCCACGCCAGAGCATGGATCAAATTCTTGTTTGATTACAGCAGAAGAACCAGCTTCTTTTGGTTCCTTTCATAAAACATCAAAATCTAGCAAGAATAGATCCACCAGTCCTGATTTCAAAAACTCCAAAGTAAAGAGAAATGCACCCCTTACACCTCCTTTAAAACCCCAAAATTCTCCTCTTATTTCACCCCAAAGAAAGATTTACACTTCTTCTGGCGATGATCCCACACCCAATCAACTTCTAGAGAATACTTATATGCAAGTCCCAAGAAAGTCACAGAAATCAAGGACGTACTCCACCACAACAAAGACTCATCTCCATAAATCCATAGATATCTGTCTTATGGAATATCTTTCATCCAATAATGCAATTTTGTATTCAAAGCTTTTAAAGAAAGAGATAAACAATGTTGACTTACTTTTGCTCGACGTTTCTAAAGAAAAACTATCTTATGCAGGTGTCAATTTAGTTCTTCAAAAGGCTTTTCCTCATCTATGTATTTTAAAAAAAAGTACATCTATACTTATATTTATAGGAACGACACTCATTTTATCCATATTGGATCAAGAAAACCTCTGGGTTGCAAATGTTGGGGACTCAAGAGGAGTTTTGTGCAGTGATAAAGGGGCAGCCATTCCTCTCTCCTATGATCACAAACCCTCACAGGTATGTACATGCATATGGATATCCTGATGTATCGAAATCCATTGATTTTAAGATTTGTTTTGTCAACTTTTTAATTTTAATCATAGCTCAAAGAGAAAAAGAGAATTGAGGAGGCAGGAGGATTTGTGTCTATGAATGGGGTCTGGCGTGTTCAAGGCATTCTAGCAACATCTCGAGCCCTTGGTGACTATCCTCTTAAAGACAAGAAACTCGTTGTTTGCGAACCAGATATTTTGAGCTTTTCTCTTCGAGAACATAAGCCTAGATTTATGGTCCTTGCATCTGATGGACTATGGGACACACATTCTAATGAGGAGGCCCTCAAAACCATTTCTCGACATTGTAATACTTTGGGAGGAATCAAAGTAGGATTGAAGCATTTGTGCAATGAGGCCATTTCCAAAGGATCATTCGATAATATTACCATACTTGTTCATAAATTTTAAAATGTGTCAATAGATTTGACTATCAAAAATCCATTTATTTAAAAAGAAACAAACTACATTCTTAAGAGAATTCTAATTATTATTATCAAATGAAACTTACCAATAGGTACTTTTTCATCCAGGTAGACCGGCATGTACCTAGAGACTATCTATATGTGTCTAAATTTGTATATGTTTGAACTATTTATTGTAGATATACAAAAGAAAGATAAATCGGCATGAGTTTTCAATTTAATAACAGTTTTTGTTTGTTTTATGATTCAAGTAATTATATTATTCATTGCATTTATACATATTTCATTAATTACTCAAATAGACGGAAAGCAAATGTAAATCTTTATGTGGACAAGATAATATGTTTCCCTTAAAAGTTTGATTTTAATAAAACATTACGTCACTATAAAATGACGTAAAGCAAAATTAATCTTCAGAGTCAAGTACATCATATTTGATTTGTTTTTTTTAAAAGAATATCGAAAATTTTATTCCTTTTTATGGGTCATATATATATATATATATACAATTATGACTCAAAAAATTTAGCCTGGCTATCATATTCACGGCCAGTAATTTTAAAACTTTCTCAACAAATATGAGGCTATGTTTCGTTTCACAATATTTTATTCTCATTCCTTTTTCTACAAACCAACATGGTTTTTTTTTCATATTTTGGACAAAGCAATATACATATAACGAAACGTTACTTCAAGAATACAGAAATTTATTCCGGTTTTTTTTTGTCAACTGTCGATTTTTTGTTTCTTTTGATGCGACCTTTGTCGAAAAAAAATACAATTTTGGGATTAGAAAATGAAAAACAGTTAGTACTTTTGTTCTTTTTTGAATTTCTGTTCATTCGTTATTTGAAACATTTCTCCCTAAAAGAAGAATAAAATAATATCGGCCTTCATTTCTTGTAGATTTTGTTAAAAGAGCATAATAAAGTTATAATTATAATATTTTCCTTACACCTAGCGCGATTTTTTAATATATAAGGTCCTTCCTGAGGCAGTAATTCTAATAATAACCCCCCCCCCCCTCCCTTCGACAAATTATATAACAGACAGCTGATGTTAGCAAGGACATTACTTGATTAGGGATGGACATTTTGTTGAGGTGAGTGAGTGTGCTTGCAATTACTATCTGGTCCCTTTGACTTTTATCAGTTGATTTTGATTTACTTAGGAATAGATTATTATTATTTTTGAGTTGCATTAAAAAATTGTAAAGGATAGAACACTAAATTTGTAGCAACTAATGGAATAGCATGAGACCTGAGTCATTTTGGAATGGACTCGGACTTGACTCGAAAATTAATTATTATTTAATCAATACTAATATAGTATAAACCTCAATCGGAATTGCACCTCAAAATTACTACACTTTTACACATAAGTGAATCCTATAATTCATATTATATATTTAAGAAACACATACAATTAAATGAAATGATTTTATTTAACCATCTAGTGGCTAATTTTTTTTATTCAACAATTTAATTATCATTTAAAATTATTATAAAAACTTCAAACAGTCAAAAGTAACACATTTTGACTGCACTTAAATTTTTCCATAAAAAAATAAAATATGATGAAATATCATAATGATTATCTCAAATATATATATATATATATATATATATATATATATATATATATATATATATATATATATTTATACTAGAAAAACTGAACATTGATTCGGAAAACCAGTGTGATTCCAATTTAAGTTTCCATAAATTGGATGAAATTATGATGTCCTCCGACTGAAAGTGGGATAATACATGAAGCAATGAATTACGATAGGTCAGACGTGAAATCAAATGTACATGAATCATTACTAATACCATGTTTATTGAATGGATCCGGATTTCTCTTGGGACATCAGAGATTTGAAAGTCTTATGATAGGAAATTTCTTCGAGAAGAAGTCGAGAAATAACATGGCCGGAATGCCATGACACTCGTATCCTGGACAAATTTTCAAACGTTGCTACCTCCATTGTTGGCGACCCAAGTTCCTGAATCAAATCCTTAGGCATTTTTTAACTTAATTTAAAAATGGCACTTGTTTTTGAATTGAATAGAACTGAGTCATAAAAGAAGAAAAAGAAAGAAAAAGAAGTTTGAAAAGACAAATGTTGCCAACAACCGTCCTTTTTGTGCATGTCAGCTGGACCCTTTTTATACATCACTGCAGATGGTTATACTAAGGGATGCAACTTTTATAGGGAAAAAACAACACAATATTAACACATCCTCCCTCTTCAAAAAGAATTAAAAAAATTCCCCCTATATTTTCTAAGATTTCATTAAAAGAAAGGAATAATCTTTTCCATACAGTTAATGCTATTTTTAATTATAGAAGGTCCTTAATCCTAGGGCAGGAATGTTAATAATATATTTTCTACTCCCAAAATGTATCAGTAATATATATATATATATATATATATATATATATGTATATATATGAAATAAACATGGATACAGCAAATAAAAACGAGAGCATTAATTTAGTAGTATCATAAGTTTTGTTCCCACCTCCTCCTTGCACAAAAGTCACATCCCACCTCATACAAAATGTCGATAAAGCGTTTAAAAGATATTTGATGTTTTAATTTTTTAATTTTTCACTGTTTCAACATTAAAAAAAAAGTTAATGTTAGAGTTGTTTTTTTAAACTTTGTATCATTGTACTTACATAATTTTAAACGATTGAAGATCCAATATTAACTTTTCCATCAGTAACTTGAGACATGACTTTTAAATTTATTTCGGTGAGTTAATTTTAATTTAATTTTTTTTATTATAAAAACCTAGTCCAATCCTTTTTATTCTCGGAACTTTTTATTTCTTGGTCTATTAAACCTCAACAGTTTTATTTGTTAATCTAAACTTTTGATTCATGAATTCAGTCTTTTATATCTTTAATATTAAGGTATATTTAATTAGGCTCTTTTTTTAATGGAGGCTGTTTATTTCTTCTTTAATTGAAAAAAAAAAGTTATCCTCTTCTAAAATGAGAAATTTATTAGTCCCAAAAAAAACAAAGCAATATTTCCTCTTGTTAAAAGATCCTCGCCAAATAGTTGGAGCAATTGGATTTTATATTGAATTGGAACTAATAAAAACAAACATTGATGAAAACTGCGAGGAAAAATCGTAATCGTAAGTACCCCAGCAATTTACCCACCTTAAGTGACTTTCTTAAGTTCAAAATAAGATACAGAAATTTAAAAAAAAATTGTCAAATACTGAAGTTCTTCAACTATAACTTTTATTGCTACTCATTTCCATTTTCAATATTGTTGAAAATGAGTTTGGATTTTATGAATGCAGCATACAAAATAAATAATAATAATTCTATATATATCATAGGAGTAAACATTTTAAGTTTTCAATTTTATTTCTTATTTTACAAATATGAAATATCCATTTAAATACAAGCACAAAAATGTTGTAACATAGTGTAATTAACATTAATGGCTATATGCATTTATAAATTAGATTTTATTTTTAGTTCAAATAGAAATATCTCCAAAACAAAACAAAAATTGTTATCTCCGTATTTAAATATCTTATAAGTGATATTTAGAGTTAAAAAATGAATAATTAATTAGATTAAGATAATATTTTATCTTTGAGGTCAAATTTAAGGTCGAAGGTCATAATTTAACGTAATGGTCTCAAAATGGACTAATATTAAGGCAAGTTTGTATTTTTTGTTTTTTGTTTCTTCATATTTTGTATTTTTCATAAATGGAAGATAGGATCATTTTAAAACGGTTGTGCACCAGTTTTTTTTAAAAAAACCATAGCAAAAATAAAGGACTCCTTTTCTAAGGGATCAATCATCTGATTGAAAATAAAACAAATAAAATTCGATTAGGCAAGTTAAAAGTCTATTTGAATACCAAATTTCATTAAATTCTGAATTGTTGAGGTGAGAATCTAGGAATGATTTCATATTGGATGAATCACTACTTGAATTTAAAAAGATTTTTAATGTGAACTTGTGCATAAAGGTGTCAAAAAAAAAGTTTAATTTTTTCATATAGGTAGATCTGTAATTCAGATTCATTTAAAAACTACAGCAAAGCTTTTAATATTATTAAAATATTAAGCTAACAATTAAATATCACATTTTTCGTTCTTTGTTCATTTGAACTATTATACATAATATATTTTTTTAAATGTTTTGAACAAGAAAGTTAATTCGCTAAACGACAATATTATTTTTTCTATTCAATGAGGGAATAGCATTACAAAGATCCTGTATTTGAATCATTTGTGTGTTTTTATAAGCAAATAGTTGATTAAATATTTCTTCTTTACATAACTTTGTCTTGTTTCTTGAATTTCGAAGCCGATGGGACTACATAATTGTTTAAGGTATTTATTTATATTCATATACCTATGTATTCATCAAAATGTATTTACTGCTTTTTCTCGATATTAACTCGATATTGAGCAATGAAGACATGAATTGTTGTAAAGAATAATAATAATAATAACAAAAAACCTAGAACACTCCAAATTAAATTTTTATCATTGAGGATATTTTTTTTGGTCTATAAAGACCCTTATAGACCATTTTATAGAACAAAAAAAACATGTAGTTTCTAATCTTCTCCATCCCATTTCACAAGTAAAAATACAATTTAACACATATATATTATGTATGTGACCTTTATCTTATGAAAAAATGAGTTCATGAAAGATGACTTTCGAAAAGCCTAGATTCCAGAGCAGAATGCAAAAACAAAAAAGTGTATAAAATAAATATACAAACGTATACATACATATTGTACAATAGATTTTTAATAATCAGATAAATGCTAGAACAAAATAATTATTTTAATAAAACAATAGAAACAAATGCTGGCATATCATATAAAAATATGTTCGAAAAATAAAGACACAGCCTTTTTACTCTAACTTTTTTCCACGACTACATAATATTATGGTGGACAAACAACAATAACATATAGGTATAAGACGCGCTAATTTTGTTTTTATGTACATACATACATACATATACTGGACTTAGTGCGTCAAATTGTGTACACGTACATCATTTACGTATTTATAAAAAACAAATAACTATATTAAAATATCACACCAAAAGAAGCACAGTAAAAACAAGGAGCTTCAAATAACAAATAATTTTAGAAATTATAAAGCAGTAGTTTCTACTAAAGTCTCAGTCCCCTCTTCATCGTTAATAAATTCATCATTCGACGTTCCCTTCTGTTCACTTGCAAAGCGAATAAAAACCTATGAAAGAAATATTAGTAATGCCATTTTTGGAAGGAAGCATTTTAATGAACATTAGGCGTAGCATTACCTCATCTAATGTAGTTTGGGTCAAGGAGTAGTCTTCAAGCAATAAATGATTCATGGATTTCGCCTTTTCCATGTGATGAAAAATAGATGACAATTTGATAGATATTTGAGGTATTTGATAAGTGAGCTGATTGTAGTGCTCTTCTTTAAGTTCTGAGTAAGGAAATACATTTGATACAAAGTCTTTTAAAGATTCAAGATTTCCATCGCTGGTTCCACTTCGAATGGTTAAGGAATACCCAGACCCAAAAAGACTCTTCAGATGTTGAACAGTTCCAAGACATTTAAACTTTCCATTGACCATAATTCCAAGCCGTGAACATAGTACCTCACATTCTTCCATTGAGTGAGATGTGAGTACAACAGATTGGCCTCCTCGAATCACATCTAAAACGCAGTTCCATAAAAATCGTCTGGATCCAGGATCCATACCGCTCGTTGGCTCATCCTATAGTAAATGTATGTATATAATATATAGGTACCTATTACAGTGCCTACACGTGTACGACTTACCAAAAATATAGTAGAAGGTTTACCAATGAGAGAAATAGCAGTACATAATTTCCTTTTGTTTCCCCCAGAATAAGTGTGTGTAAGCTGATCACAGTAGGAGATGAGACCAAGTTCCTTGAGAAAGTAATTGACTATTTTGGTTTCAGACATTTTGTTGACTCCTCTTAGTCTGGAATACAACTCAAGATGCTCTCGTCCTGTAAGTAAAGGATGTAAAGCATCCTCTTGGGGGCAATAGCCCAAACTTTGACGACACCGGCCCATTTCGTTAAAAATACTATATCCGTTAATAAAAGCATCTCCTGAGGTAGGATTGATGTCACCCGTAAGTATCTTAAAAGTTGTTGTCTTTCCAGCACCATTAATTCCCAGTAAACCAAAACATTCTCCACGTCGAACTCCAAATGAAAGCTTGTCAACTGCACTTTCTTTATGTCTCCAGTAGCGCTTTGACAGTTCTTTAACCAGCAAAACATTTTCATCATTGTTAGGATCCTGAAAATAATAATGTTAAATTATTAACATTAGGCACTCCCTCCAAAAGTCCCATCGAACCTTCACAGTATATTAAATCAATCAGTGGTTGATATCCCACCCTATTAGTATAATAAATCTAGTACACCTACAAACTTATTTTTAACTTCTGCAATCGGATGATCGAGTAAGAGGATATGGATAAATGTTTGGTTTGTACATTTTACACTCATAATATGAGTGCATACCCAACTTCAAACGTAGGTATCTCCCCAATCCAATTGAAAAAAAAAGTAGCTTACGAAAGTACAAAAAGTGCATGTTTGTCTATTTTTTGTACTTATTTGTTATATTTATCCTCGCCATGACATAATCACTTGACATTTGACCTTCATCAAGACATAGTAGAAACAAAATTTATCATACTCAAAGTGAACACAAATTTTAGTCTTGTTTGAGAACTGCAACAAATTGAAATAATTTTGTTTTTTTACTTTGAAGTAAAAACAATTTGATGTATATTAAAAATTCAGCAAGAAACATATTCCCTTCAACGAGAACTTGTCTTTAAACAGTTTCATGATAATTTTTTAATTCGAAAATTATGTATTTTTTCTTTTACAAAACACTTAAAAGATCTTCGTTCAAATAATAATACCTATCCTTGTATATACTTATATGATGTATGTACATACATAGGAATGCAATTTGGGACTTGATAAATATTGTTACACTAAGATAAAGTTAAAGTATTCTGAGGTGTCATTTTTGGGGGAAACTGATATAACCTTTCTATTTATACATGTACAAAGATACTTACATTGTAGGCATTCATTACTCTTTGATATTCTTCATAAACATCTTCATCCATAACCTCATCATCCGTTTCTTTTTGTACTTTTGTAAATGCGTCAGGTAAAAATTTTGAGCGCCATGTATCGAACATTCTCATTTCAATCATGATAGTCACTGTAAGAAAAATAACAGCTTGAAGGGTAAGAAATAGATAGTTTTGTCCAAGGTAGTTCCAATCAAAAGTGCTCGTCGTTGAAACAAATCCTACATCCTCAAACGTAATACATTTTATGTTCTCCACAAACATTTGATATAGGCCATGAATGAGGCAAAATTGAGGGAAAACCATAAATAGTGTCTCCAATATATGATAGAGTTTTTCATCCTGATTAACAAATTTGATAATCAAAGTAGTGAGAAAAGGAATGATTCCAATCATCAGATTTAAATTTAAAAGGGCAAATAAGGCTGTGCTTTGTTTTTTAAAAAAGAAGCTGAGTATGTACATGAGTGGCATGATTGCTAAGCTGAAATAAAAATATTGGATATTTAAATGTTCCTAGTTGAAAATTAGGACTTGTTACCTATATAAGATTAATAGAGTAGCAAATCCGTAAAAGTTTTTATCCGAGATAAGACTTGAGGCATCAATGGCAATTAAGGCAAGTGCGATGAAAACCAAATTTATGCAGAAAATGAGTGTATCAAAAATATAACCCGTGATCCAGTATGTTGTAATTTTGACCCCATAAACAAAGTGAAGATGCTTGATTTTCAAATTATTCTCTAACACATAGTTCAATACATATGATGCAGGCAGTATGCTTAGTACTAGCAAAATATTTAAACTATTAATTAATGCTTCTACCATTCCAGTTCTGTGGAAAAATACAAAAAAAAAAAAAAATACTCAGATATTGTGTACACATAATTCATGGTCAACCCCCAATATGGGGGCTTATATTTTTTTAAATTGAACTATTACTTTCATAATAACTGAAGATAGAAGGTACCAAGAAACAAAGTATATTTTATAAACATTTATTTTGTAGAAATGGGGGCAGTGACAAAGGGTGCTACGCTTTTCAGGCATTAATCATATTATTTGGTTCTACTCAACAAGCATTTGTGCAAAACTGAGTCCATTTAGAACCCATTTACCCTGTAGCATATTGATTGACTTTATATGACTTTAAAGTGCCCATATCTCATGAATGGTTAATTTTAGATAACTAAAACTTAGCACACTTTGCAGCTTTCTCATGAGTAAGAGCTTCACTATTAAAAATCATTAAATTATTATAGTTATGTGGTTACATATTATAATTTCAATTAAAAACAAGGTAATAGAATACTAAACCTCGATCTATCACGTATTATCTGCTTCAAATTTGACATCACAAAGTCATAAATGCGTAAAAGGAAAAATGTTTGAAGAGTGATGCTGGGAGCAAAATTTCATAGAGTATTCATTGGTAGAAATGCATTTTTAAATAATCAAAATTATACAAAAAGCTGAACTAACTAAGTATTATAAGCTCTATTCAATTTGTAATTTATGTGTGAAGCAATATGGAATATACTTGCATAATATGCATATTGCATTTACCTACGTATATTAAGTAGAATACAATACACACCATTTCTTTTATCTATCTTGGAATTATGTAGGTACATACATAACCATAAATACATATAAGTATTAAGAGAGAGAGAGAGGGGGGGGGGGAGAGAATTAGGGAAATGCAACTTACGACTGGTGATTTGAAAATTGGTGCGAAGTATAATTCATTGGGTGATTGATTGCTGCTATTCCATACTTTGATGAATCCACAAGTTCAAACATTCTGTCGGATTTGTCTTCTATGGTTGCTCTTAAGACCATATTGTTGACAGCATTCATGTACGCAACCGAGGATGCCCATCCCTTGTTGTTGAACCAAACCCGAATATAATCAAAGGTTGATGAAGAGTATGCCATGTCAACAAGTGCTTCCTTGGCAAAATTGGATGTAAATGAATCAACACGTGATTTGTTCATATTTGTTGCCTGTTAATCAAACATGAATACCATTAATATGCCCTATTATTATAAGTATATACTCATACTCATAATATTATGGTGTGGGTGGGTAAGTACAATGTACATACATACATCAATATGTAAATCAAATTACCTTTGATATTTTCTGAAAAGTGTGTGCCCATTGATCAAAATTGCGACCTGCGAGAGGGTTTAACACACCAAACTCAAATCCACCAAATCTTTTGCCTTCATATTCAAAGCGAGTTTTAATAAGGAAGTCTGAAATGTTTCTACCATTCAAATTTTGTAATATGTCTCCAGAAGGCATCTGAAGGACAAGGAACAACAATGATGAGCATTAATATTATAATTAAACATATGTATTGACAATACCTAATAGTACACTTAACAACAATTCACGTAGAAAATCAATAATAAAATATCTACTAATTATAATATTTAATTCATTAAACATATGGTTATACATATATAATTTACCTTAACTTCTGGAGGATAGTAATTGGGTCTAGGTTTATCACAAGCTTGATATATCGACTCACATTTGCAAACTGGAGATATTTCCATGTAATCAATTGAAGTATCAGGACTAAAGTTGTTTGTATCCGGCTTCCCTCCCGTGCAATTACGACTACCACTATAATAAAGTTGAATTGTATTGAATAAGTAGGTATTATATGATTGTGTTGAGTGAACAAAGTACTGAACTTACTCTTTCCTTGTAACACATTTGGTGCCCATGCCAACTTTTGAAAGAAGCTGTTCTTCATAGCGTTTAGGCCAATCAGCCTCCTTGTGAGAGTTTGAAAAAAATGTGTAAGTATTAAAATCTTGCGTCAGAGGATAAATCCACGGGTTAAGAGGTAATTGCGGCTCACTTGTATCTTGAGAGTATTGAGATAAGCACATGGCACTCAATATGATAAAGAAAAAAGGAAGCACAATCTGTGGAAAGAAGGATGATGATGATAATTAATTAACCTTAAAATGGTTAAGATGAAATTTTTTGGATCTATATTTGATAAGTATTACGTATTTTATGTTTACCACAAATGATGTTGTGTAAGCTCTTAACTTGTCAATATGAATGCTAACCCCTGTTTCATTTTAAATAAATATTGTGAGCAGGTTGTAATGTTATTTGAATATGTATGTAGTTATATAAATTTGGTAGGAATTGAATCTGTATGATCTGTAGTTTAATTCATTTTATAGAAAACATTTTTAATTAAAAATAAATGTTGATCAAAATCAAAAACTCCAATATAAAATATGAGTCCTGCTAGTGTTTACGAGTGTAATAACGGTTATTAAATTGGATAGCAAAAATTATAATTTAAAAAATAGTTTTGTCCTTATCTACCCATATTTTTTTATTTTTTTTAAAATTACAAATATATTTATATATAAATATCGATATTTATCGACAAATCGTTATTTCACCATGGCTTATATTCGGCCGATTTATGTGTCGGGTTCTATATAATAGTACATTTATTTACCTCTGCAATCAAAATTTTCTTGTCTCGTCGATGTTGATGAAATCTTTTTATAAACAAAGCTATGGCATGTTTAACAACTGTTCGTTTTTTTATTCTAGGGAGACGAAGTTTCTTTCTTTCATTTTGGCCCTTGGTATAAATTTCTGGTTCATCTTCTGCCTTTTCGTAATCCTCACTGACTTTTCTCATTTCTAAATAAATTGATCCAATTTTATAGAATATCCATCAAATTGTATTAGATGAGTTACCTTTTAAAATATCCGCAGTCACAACATGACTGTTATTTAAGTCATTTTTAGGGTCTTTAATAGGGTATTTAGTTGCTATGGAGCTAGATGATGTAAGTCGGTGACGACTGGAGCTTTTGCCATCATAAACAGTTTGTCTCTGTATTTCCATCGCATTAGAGTTCTTAACAACAGTTAGAAATATCTAAATTATAAATAAAAATGAGGAATAGGAAAGTATTTAAATATTTAGTAACTCAAGAGGTCTTAAAAATTTACAATTCAACATTAACAATAAGGTTTTAGTCTCGAATGATATGTATTGTTTTTAATATTTTTCTATGTTTGAGAATATTTTTTTAAATGAAAAAATAAGGGAGCCATATTTAAAATAGATGTATTTCCTCCAAAATTTATTGATTTCAACTAAGTATTTAATATAATATCCTGATAATTCGTCAATGTGGAATTCATACTTCTAGAAAATCAAGAAGATGAAAGATTTAAGAAATTAATCTTCCTCAAATTCCTAGCCAATAAGAAAACCTTCAGGGTGTACCTAGATAGAGACACTGAACTTCACTTGAATTCCTCACTCCCCTGACATCACCGAGAATGCCCAAGTACAACTTCAAATTGAAATTAGGGTTATGATAAATCTAGATTCAGATGATTGTTAAAAGACTTCAAAAGTCCTTACATCTCCTATTCTGTTAGTACCTTTAAAAATCCAATTTAGATTTTTGCTTCCATTGAAAGGATGCTTTAGCATGGTCATCAATTATCGTTTGGGACAAAAAGGGATTTGTTTTTAAAAGATAACGAGGGATCAGGAAAATATAGAAAAACTAATTTTTCTTGCGTGCTCCGTGCTCACGCTAGTATGTACTCAAGTATAGTACTTTCTTTATTTCAAATTAGTACAATGCTATTTCTATATTTCCAGGGGATTATTATGATGTCAATACTTAACCTCGAGTAATTTTTGCCTTAAAATTGAAATTAAATCAATATTAATGGAGAACTGCTAGACCATCAAGATAGAAAAGTTTCTCAAACCATTTACTTTTATAAAATAAAATATTAATTATACGTATGACTCAAATGAGATAATTTTGCTCGTGAAAAGATTCAAACTGAGGATTAACTATTAATTCATCCCTTATTTAAAGGATTTTGTTACCTTGACATTGTCTTTCCTCAAGATGGAAATATGAATCCATATTTGAAACTAATTAGCAGGAAATAAATCTATCGATCTACATTTATTTTTTTACCCTCAATGGCTATTAGCTTTATGTGCTCGTAACTTTTTGAAAGAGTAAAATGTTGTTGACTTGCGTTATACATATGTTACATAATAATTAATTAATAATATTTTCTTTTAAATCAGCTTACTTCCTCCATTGTTGTGTTTGAAAGTCCATAACTTCGAATTTGAAAGTTTTTTAAATGTTTTTCAAGTCCTAAAAATAATCCTTCAAATCTAGGATTCAAAAATATATAAGTGGAATTTCGTAAGTGATTATAGTCAATTAATTAATTGATTTTTTTTTTTACTTTTTGATGCTATTTTCATAATCTTCAGTTGGGAGAAGATACAAAATTTCTGAACCGAGTTGCTCGAGTAATCTAGCATCAGGGATATGTTTTTGAATAAATTTGGTCAAAGCAATAGTTCTTGCCCGTGCATTTGATGAAGATGGATTGATGACCACTCCATTAACTTTGGATACATCTGATATTCCCTCATCGTCTATTAGCAACTCATTAGGCAAATTCACGAATCTTTCTTTTTCTTCTTCTTCCTCGTCACTTGAGGAATCATCTTCTGGGGTATATCTGTCGATAGTTAAGTAGTAACCATTTCCAAATCGATTACGAAGAAAAAGAGAGCTGCCACATGTTATCAATTTACCCTGACTTATTATTGCTATTCTATCTCCTAGAAGGTCTGCCTCATCCATGAAATGGGTAGTCAGAATAATTGTGCGACCAGTCTTATACCTTATGAGAATATCCCATATTGATCGGCGACTAAAGGGATCTACTCCAGCCGTAGGTTCATCTAATATAATAACTCTAGAACCTCCAACCAAGGCTAAACCAATACACAGTTTTCTTTTCATTCCTCCACTCAATTGTGGAGGAAACGCATTCTTCTTCTTATCCAACCCAATTTCAGAAATTAGACTATCAATTTCTGGATCATCCGCTCTATTGTTTTTATCTTTTAAAAGTGAAAAAAGTATGAAGTGTTCTTTGACTGTTAAGCTAAAAAAAATATTAATATAAACAGTGAAATTCGCAATACAAATGATGTAATTCGTATTTTTAAATATTTATGATCCAACATTTTTTTGTTGGGGTTTTCAAAATATGGGATTAGGAGCGAGCTATTCCTAGTAAGACAATGACTGCACGAATCATTTTTTTAAAAAAATAAATTGAACTCGTTGGGCTTTTTTGTACATACGTCATATACGTCATATACTTTATATATATGGAGTCATTTGGCGTGGATTCCTTTCGGCGTGTTTAATATACATAATAAGGATTATTAAGAATGTATGACTTCAATGTTAGATATAATCACACAACCTTTCATAAATGAGCTCTTTTAAAAAAAAAAAAATTGGATAGACAAAGTCTTTGTTGTTGGATTAACCATTTTTCTGATATTGGTTGAAAAACAACGTCAATATCATGCTGTACACCTTTCAGGATGCTTTATTGATAAATTGAGAATGGATAATACCGAGTAGAGAGCATACCCCATAAGACTAAAAGAATAATATCTATAGTAAGGAATGAGAAAAAATCCCTAAATTCAAGACCGAGATCTTGAAAAACGCTCATACTACAGCCGACGCAGTGATTAGAGCCTATATTTTCATACGGTGTTTATGAACTAATAACTATGTAAGTCATCCTTATTATATTACTAAAAACTCGCTGAAAAGAATCTTGCCGAAAAAAATACTGGAATATTAAAAATGTATATGGTTCTTACTAGTGGAAAAGTACATTGTGCTGAGGACAGATCCCGAGATAGCGTCGAACCGAGTCGGTTTCTTTTAGTATGTCAAGTCCGTACACTTTGATAGTGCCAGCACTAGGTGGATACAGTCCTGTTATTATATTTCTGAAATAAAATTGACAGTTTGTTGTAAAGTAAATGTAAAGTTTGTCATAATTATGTATATGCATAATATTTATTAGGTATTGTAGATATATTTATTATGATACCCTAGATATGTATGTATCTAAGAGTAATCATATTAATTGTAAACATTTCCTCATATCATATGTTTGAACAAAGGACATATGCGTCAAAGTACGAAATACATATACCTACAACCATATTATAGATCTTCATTAACCATGAAAAGAGTTAATTAAATTCAATTAAGTCATTAAATTTAAACTGTAAACGTATATAGGTACTTATATGTACAAATACTCTGAGTATTATTTTTTAAGGCACATGGTACATATATGTATATGCATAATTGTGAATAAACATGCATTATGCAAGTAAGTAAGTAAGTAAGTATATAACTAGTCTATCCGTAAAATTGATGACAAGTAAAAAACTTTATAAATAAATAGATTTATTGATATACATATGTACATATAGATATTAATATAAAGTAATAGGCCCGTATCTAATATTATATGTATGCATCCAAACTATAATATACATACATTGTAGTCGTTTTTCCTGCTCCATTGTGTCCAAGAAAGGATGTAATTTGATCTTCATAGAAGTTTAAAGATAAATCATCAACTGCAACTTTACCCGTCGGATATACTTTATGCAAATTTTGAATAGATATCCCTCGGGGTAAATGTTTTGGCTCTTCCTCAATATCCTTAGTATTTTGTTTTGAATCTTCCAAATTTTCTTTACTGATTGATTCAACCAAAGCTGGCTTTGTTCCCCTCCAATAAGACATTGAAAAGGGAAAATGGCTAAGAAAGAGTTAAATAAGTGTATTTGACTTCAATGGAATAGTAATATTAATTTAGACATTATCTCTTACGAGGATACTAATTAATAAAATGTTCTCTTTCCTTAGATAAAAAATAAATAAAATACAATTCTATATAAATCAACTAGTATCATTTCGAAATTTTAAATTAGAGATATAAATTACTATGGTTTTGGCACTCCAAACTCTCCCGGAAAAACATTTCCAATATACCAAGCAAGTAGCAAATAGATAAAACCATCCAGCCAGAGAAGTCCTATGGACAAACCAAGTGAGAAGTTATCTGAATCAAATGGAGTATTCAAAAAATTTGACCATTGAATGCCGATCCCTGTTTTTTCGTAGGCGTTGATATATTGTAGCCCCGTTCCAAAAGCTACATTCGAAAGCAAACACTGAAAGGAAGGGGTTTTGTTTGTTTCAATTTTATAATTCGTATAAATAAGAACACCACGCAAATGGATAGTATATTTAAACATCAGTCATGTATGATTTTTGACCTTGTGTATTCATTTAATAAAAAAAAAAAAAAAGAATTAAAATGTATATTCAACTTACTGCAACAATTTTAGTCTTGAATTCTACTTTAACGTTTTGCATTAAGGATAGAGGAAAAGAAGTGATGACAAAAATTATTCCTCCTGAAAAGCCTGAAGAATTTGATTTTGAGAAAAAAGTAGAGACCAAGAAGCAAAAGCAGATGGTTGATAGAGCATACGAGGATAAAAAAATGAAGAAAATGGTTGTACTGGCATTTTGATAGATTCCTCCCACCTACATTTGTGTGTAAAAAAAAAAAAAGAAAAGAAAAGAAAAGAAAAAGAGATTGAGTGTTAAGCATAGTGTGTATGATTCACTATTCAGGTCTCACAGTCAATAAGAGAACTAAAATGACAACAGTGGGTCCTGTTAGACAGACACTATCCAGAAAAAAGGACATCCAATAGGATGCACCTCCCATTCCCATTGCTTTCATTGTTTCTTTAAGACGTTCCTCTTTTTCATAGGTAATACTTTTTATCACTCCAGAAACTGGCATTAACCATGATAAAAATATCATTGTTTTCATCATGTCCCCTATATTCTCAATGACATTGTTTTTTACATAGCAGGGATAAGGCATTTGTTGCAAAGAAACTCCAGGGAGCCTAGATGAATCTCTTCCACTATGAATGGATATGATTGCATGTTCAGTCATGTCTTGGAGAAAGGCAAAACCAAAAGTTAAATATTTAAGATCAATGGTTGGATTTTTTCTTGCTCCTAGAGAAGGAAATCGATCTTGAATCTGTCTCGTATTATCAACGCTTGCACTGTTCATTCGTATTTTGTAATTTATGAATTCCGGCAACGTTTCGTCTTTTTGATCTGAAGGGAAATCTTGGAATACTAATCCAGCCCATAATTTATTATTTTCTATTAAATTGAGTCCCATTTTCTCTAATTCATACTCTGAAGAGACACCTACAAACTTGTCAGTCTCAAAGCAGCTGAGGTATACAGACAAATTTTCAAATAAATCATCCAGTCCATCAAAAGATTTAGCCCAAACCTTTGATATGTCACTCTCAAAATATTCATTGACTTGACGGCGAATATCACTCGAATTGATAACATAAAATTCTCCTTCCCTATTCAAGGTATCAACAACACGATTTTGAAGAGCAAAATCTAGAAAGTTTCCTTCTGAGTCATCAGTGAATAGATCCTACCATGAATAAGAGAGGTAAAGGATGAGAAGGATCTTTCAATTCCATTTACCTACATGGGTATGTATGTATGTATCTTTACCTCAATAAATTTTTGATTTTCCCCGCTAAGAAAAAATTTTCGAAATTGAGATGAGTACTGGTTAGTCCATAGTTCCAAAACTTTTATTGTTTTTATTATTGGGAAAAAAGTTTTTTCGATGGTATTAATAATTTTTCTTGTGGCTGGTGTATCAGGAGTATAGACTATTTTCCCTCGAACAAGAGGCTTCAATTGTTTCCATATTAATGCAAAAATGGGATCATTTTCAAGCATATTCATAATTTCATTGCACTTTTTACTTGTAGTTGTATCATACATGTACTCAAATTCCTCCTTTTTTTCTGCTTTCATACTCTCTCGAAATTCATCAAGACTGCAATGATAAAGTCATATTGATCATTCAAGTGTTTAACTTATGCATAATCTATAGTATGTAATATAAGTAGATTGGGTCTAGGGAAATTCATCGACCGTCAATTCATCGACTATTCTCTCCCAATGAAACCTTTCATCAGCTTTGAGTAAATTCGTGTACATCTATCTATTGCTCCCTCTGGTTATATCGTTAACCACAAAATGAACTAGCTTTTGATTAATTATAATTTATCGTTTCCTATTTGAGTGCTTCTTATCATTCGTCAAGACCACATCTATGGATAATAATTATTTTAAATCTAATTAACTTTGATAGAAATAAACCACCTTATTCTAAACCATTGTTTTTGCTTCATTCAATTCGCAAAATCTAAAAATAGTTCTAATTTACAGTTTTTGTAAGAGTTTCAAAGTTGGTTGTCGTACATTTTTGATTTCTATATTATTGGAAAAGAGAGTCCAACAAATTTGCTCTAAGCTGTTGAAAGTATTCATTGGTAGAAAAAAGTCGATGAATTTACCTATCCATGAATGGATGCCGATGAACTTACCGGACATCAATTATGCTATGTACATATATAAAATCATATGTAAAGAAACTGAATCTGTTTCCTATATTCCAATAGCTTATTTGTATACGCTTACGCATCATAAACAAAAACTTACTAAGATGCTTCTCCTTCCTTTGAAAAGATATTCTTGATGGATGACCTCGCATTACTGCATAAAAGTCTATATAAGAGTGCTATCTGTGTCTCCAGTTTCATTTTATAGGAAGGGTTTTCACGAAGATATCCAAAGTCAATAGAATCACTATATTCTCGGAGTACATTCGACGCATCCCTAATTGATATAAAATCTAGGTTCGTATACATGTGCTAACAATTGATATAACTGTTATGTATAAATATTAGGGTGTACCCAAATGACAAAAATCTTGGAACTTGGTATCACAAGATATTTTTTATTTTGCATTTTAGTTACTTAAACATAAAAATAACCATTAAGTGTCTGGGAAAAAAAGATCCTTGTAAGGACGCATTTTGATTTGAAAATCTATAAAAAGTCAAAAAATATGGAGTGGAATTGGGATACAAGACTTTTGTGTAGTAAAACATTGTAGATGAGAAGTATGTGTATCTAATTTGAGCTCTAATTTGCCTGACAAGCCACAAATAAATAAATAAATTTACATATTTTGAGAACTGCGTATAAAGTGCATAAATGTACTTTTTTTTTTTTTCATTACTCATTTTTCACTTTTTGATACCAAGGTCACAATATTTAAAAAGATCAAATATCAAACTCTATCCTGCCTATTTATCATTCTGAATAAATTTGGAACTTTAGTCATTTCGGCACACCCTAATAAATATGCCACCTTCAATTTTTATTTTTTTTAGAGGTTACTTTCTTACCCCATCATCATCATGAATGAGCTATGGTTCAAGAGATTATTCTGTAGTTCCCGAGCAGTTTTTAAAGAGACACTCCAGTCTGATATATTGAATGGATTGATTTGACCATGAGCATGCATTAGTTCATCAAACTAAATTATAGTATTTATTATTATTATTTTTAAATACTAGAATATAAACCAACTATTTAATTATTTTATAAATGGTTGAGGAAACAGGGGACGGACAGTAGCAAAATGGAAGGACGCAACAAGCCCTTTTTCTCCAACATCAAAAAAAAAAATAAAAAAAAAATAGCCACAAAAGGACCACATCACAATTGTATAATATAATGCCAATTATTGTAGTAAGAATATTAAATATTTTTGTCATTAAGATATTGATTAAAAACTAATTTTGAGAACTAAAAGTAATTTCTTTTTGGAAGAATATTTTTGTTATGTTATAATCAGTTTTTTATTGTTTTTGCTGTAATTTATTATCATTTGAATCATTTTTTTGCTTTTGATTTTTTTTATTGATATGATTTGTCAAAATTCAAAGCTCATTCATTTGAGATTTTAATACATTGAGTTACAATAATTGACTATCCCCATACCGTTATTTAGATTTCTTTTTAACTTATTGGACAATACATCTATGCCAAACAATAAGCTTTTTGAGGAGAATTCTCGAATTTTGAGAGAACGTGCGGATAAAAGAAATTAGAAAAAAAAGTAGAAAATCATCAAAAAAAGGATTTATAAGATTGTGCTAGAATAAGTTGAAAGTTATCATTAAACACCTTCAAAGTTTTATTTATTTATTCCTCTACAAATACATTTTAAAGTTCAAGGTTAATAATTTCTCACTCAAACTTATTTAATTTTTAAATTATTGCAACCGTTGCAAACAAACGACTGTTGGAATTGTCCCTGACAGACCGCATTCAAATGTAATTTGTGGATAAAATAATGACTCCTATAATTCTACAGATAGCTTTAGTCAATAACAAAGAAATGTAGGTATGTTATGGTAAAATGCTACATTTTCCCCCTGTCTCCCCTAGTTAAAAAGTTGCAATAAATAAGAAATAATGCATTAATAGGTACAAAAACACTCACATGTTCCACACTCATCTATGTAATTATGAAATAAGAATATATATATATATAGAGAGAGAGAGGTACATAATATGTAAATTACTATATAAATGTGTACATAATTTATATTAAATTTTGTCGTACAATAAATGATTATGCGTTATGTATGTATATCATTTCCTTTCTTTTGACCTTTTCACTACGAAGCAAAGAACCGAGTCGAGGTTCGCCAATCAAACTAATAATAAACTAAGCCTTTTGTCCATGTGATCATTTAAAAAATATTTTTATTTTTTAAATCTGTTAACGCTCATCATACTCGGTTGAATATGTAATGTCTACATGTAAAAATAAATATTTACAGGCAAAGCATTTTGATTATGAAATGAAAAGTTAAAAGTACAAAGTCCATACATTCAATGTATAGATAGGTGAATGCAAAATTAAGTTTATAAATAAGAGAAATAGCTTAAAATAATAATTAAAAATGAAGCATGAAATATCATTTGTGGAAGATATAACAATATTTTATGTTGGCTCACCTCGCGTTGAAGTGAATTTGTATTCAAATTACTATTGATCAAAATCACCAGTTCCCGCAATTGAGACACGTTTAGATTGCAAATACCATCAAGTTCTTTCTAAAATATAAATAAATATAGTATGAGTATTTAGTTGTCTTTGAGTCTTTGATTTGAGGACCAACCTCAATTGTATCATTTAACTTTTGATGAAAATAAAAGAGCTTTGATGTTACAGATGCCTTACAAAGAATTGACACGGGATTGCCAATGATAGATAGTATATCCGGTCCATTAAGATGTGTAACATCAATTGAAGCATCAAGTAAAGATGGAAGAACATATTCATTAACGGATATGTTTTTGTTCACCAACCACTCATTTATACTTTTAAGGAATGCATCTTCATCAGTCAAGAGATTGCTTAATTTCGAAATATTAAAACCTATGGGAAATAAAGATTGTGGATTATTTCATTACTGCGAATAAAAAAAAACAAATATCCTACTCTTATCTGACTTTGACACTCACAAAGCATAAAAAAATGATATATATATCATTTTAAAATTAAACAAATGAGAAACCTTACAAGTAAACCATGTATATAATAACTTTGTAGTGTTTAAATTAGAATGGAACCTTTAACATTAATATAATCAAATTTGAAGGTTAGGGTCAAATTATCATATTATATCTATAGGTACTAACAGCGTATATCATTATCATAATACAAAAGACATGTATGGTTTAAAAAAAATAAAAATGATTGAATCGATGAGTACTTTCTTTGGGATAGTCAGTTGAGACGAGTCACGCCTATTTTAAGTGTCATTTTCATGACAGCATTGTAGGTATGGATATTTCATTGAATATTGGATTGACAAGGTTCAAATAAAAAAACCTCTATTCATGTCTTTATGTACACTTACACAATGAAATAAGCCTTTTTCTCTCTTTCTTGAATCTCTAGTTCATAATACACAATTTATGTACTACCTATTTGAATTTAACGCTTAGAGAAAACGTCAATGTTGTCTTCCTGTTTTAAAAGAGAAGAGAAGAAGGGGATTTGTAACTTTACATATAGATATAAGATAAGTAACCAGGTAAGTAATGTGTGTATCTAAGTTCTATGATGTGCAGAACCATATCAACAATACCTTTTAGTATTTAGTATTTACCATACAGTAAATGACAATCTCGTTAAATAAAATAGGGTTATATCTTCTTGTTTCCGTTTTAAAGTCATTATGAACAGTACAGAATGTTTAACGATATGAATAGAGAGCCATTCAGTCACGGTATGAGATGGTATTAAATAGTACATGACAAATAACTAACACCATACCTACATAAATGTATAAATATAAGCATATGTACGTAACCCTCTAGCACATTAAATGGTTTTTTTGTTTATAGAATAATAATAATAGTAATAATAATAACGATAGTATTGAGCTCAACTTTAAATCCAAGGATATCTACATATTTAGGTAGATAATATGTAGATCCGAGTTAATGGAAGAGTACATACAAGGAGAATAACTCACACCTTGTCACTTGTTTGTTTGCTTTTGTTTTCTAAATAATATACAAATTTATATTATACAAAGATAAGGATCATTTCAGCTTGTTTTATAGCAGCGTGGGAGTGGATGATTCCTCCTTTGCGTGTAATTTTTCAACAAATACAACCATATTTGTATAATATATACATATATATTTGTCATTTATGGTTTTTTCCTAATCATCAGCATGAATGAGATTTTTATCTTCATGATGAAGGTAAAATATTATTAATGGTTATTACAACCATACCTACAATCAGGAGATGACTCAAGGCAGGAATGTTTGGAGAAATTCCTAAATTAGTATATGTATATATATATATATATATATACATCAATTTTCTATAAAAATGCATTGTGGATGATGATGGTACGTGGGTACATACATAATAGGTACTATGTTCATTACCTGTAAATTAAGGACTAAAATATCCAAAAAAAAAAAAAACCACATGCATAGGTAACCTATACATATACTTATATGCATTTAAACGTCTTGTTTTTCCAATATGGATAATATCTCTGTAGTTAGGAGTACGTATTTGTGTAAACCATTTTATAATGATGCTTCAGGGCCTATTCATCTATCAGAGTAATCAAAACATATTTCAATATTTTTGATAGTAATGCTGAAGAAGTTTAAAGTATTGTGCATATTGTGTACATACATAAAATATGTAGCATTTCATTTACAAATCTATTAAACCATGACGTGTGTGCTAATACGTACAGATATATGTACATCAACATGCGTTAATGAACAAAGCATTAGAGGGCTATATGAAGATACGGTTCTACACACAAATATGACACTTGCTTTATTTCTACATACTTTGTACATATTTGTACATAAAATCGCAATTTGTTTATTCTATCAAAAGTTCGTGATTTCATTATAATAATATGTAACCATTTGGGCGTCATCTCAGCATGTATGTATGTAGATTTAATTTGATTTACACAAGGACAAAAAGGAAGAAGAAGGTAGGAAATGAAGTTCCACCCTCAACAATCAAAGGGAATTGAAAGTACATACATACATACATACATATTAAGTAAAGTAGAGATTTGTAAGAATAGAGAATAAAATAGGGTAGTGGCAGGTACAATTCAAATTAAATTTGATTAAATCGCAAATAAGTAGTTTATATGTACATACATATTCTCTTCTTTCTCAGATATCTCCATAAATAGATAGATAATTGGATCACGTATTCATAGAAAGTAAATCAATTTAATTGTGCTTCAAATACATTGTTTAATTACTAGATATAATCATACTTAAATGCATGAAAATGCCTTAGTATTCAAGAAATAGAGTATGTACATATAATGTACATAAGAGGAGAAGGAATCATAAAAGAAGAGAAAGTTACTATTCATGCTTCGATCTATTAACCAATTCCTTAAATATTTATTGATTGTCTTGTAAAGTAAATACCTTTGAGCCTCATTTAAATACATGGCGTTTACAAGTACCTACCATCTATTGGAAGTTCAAAAAAGATATAAAAAAACCCAAAAACATGGGTTTAACCATCTCAAAAGAGGTCAATTTGCAAAATATGAATTTGCATATAAACAGATTTGACACGTCTCGACTCCACCTTTTTTTTTTTTTTTTTTTACTGTAAAGGATTAAAGGAGAAATATTTTTTTTCATATGTTCTAAAATAAATAAAAAAACAGAAATACCATATTTAGTAATTTTAAAAATATATAATATTAACATTTTCCTTTCAGAATATTTTTTTTTTCAAAAAGAAATCCTCCTCTCTTCTAGATAGTGCACACTATGCATTTGCTAAGAAAATGAATAGTAAAATGTCTTTAATAAAAATGAATACACTAATTGATTTATTATTTAATATACCTATATACAAGATATGTTCATCGGAGAGTATCAATAAAGGAAATCATAAAAACGAAATGTCATGGGTCAAACATTGAAAGGAATGGTAAAATTACTTATAAAAAGGAATAGATTTAAAGAATGTAATTAAGTGTTTTGCGTATTAGGTGTAATTAATTCATTATAAATGAATTTTCATGAGTTGTTAGTGTAACATATGTAGATGATCCCTCACTCTCTCATTCTTCATCCATCTTTTTAATTGGTCATCTTTTCTTTTCTATACATACAAGGGAGAGTTCCTTGAGAATCTCACTAATATACCTATTAGTTGAAATTTTATTCACATTGTATATATTTCTAGAGATGATAAAAATTTGTATTAATATAAAACACTTTAAAAGGAGCATACTATCATTCATTGATCAACACAGTGGAAGTGTAAAAATAAATTTTTTCATAAAATTTAGGAAACACAACTCTGAAGGAATAGGTAGAACTCCAAATTTTGTTGCCGAAACTTGGTTTCTTCTACATATACATACATAGGTACACTGCCGTATACATCAACACTATACCTTTTCAAGTTCAATATGGGAATAAGCAAGCTCAGTATGGGAATAAGCAATTGAGTGGGTGCATGAATGCTTAAGAAAAGCAAAGGATGTAGGCATATGGAGGGCCAGTAGTACTTGTTATTGAGTATGCTCCGACACACTCCAGTATTGAAGATGTTTTGAATGAACAAGAGTTTTCAATCCACAAAGTTGTAAGACTTGGGCCTTGCAGTCCTATGATCAATTGCATTGATCATATTTGTTCAATATTGAAAGCCTCTGTGAAAAGAGAATTAGCTATAAAAATTGAGAATATGTTAAATGCTGAAAGAAATGATTTAAGCATTTCGGAGTGAAGATCAAGAGCTCTTGGGCACTTAATTGAAGAAGTACTATATACATATATGAAATTACCTCAATGATTTGTAATAATTGTATTGCTAGCATCCAGAATCGTTTTGTAGATATGAGACTCTAATAAGTTTATTAGTACATATATTAAATTTCATGAATATTGTTCTTTATTATTTATTCCCATATTGAACTTGAGAAGGTATATAATAATTTAATCTATAGCCCATGTAGTTAGCATTTTCTATCTACATAAAATAGAACATTCAATGGACATTAATAAAGCCAATGGAAAATTAAGGTAGTCCAAGGGAATTGGAGCATGGCTCCATTACTCTGCTAAATCAACTTTTAATTATCTTAATAATATGTAGATTGTTTATCAACATAATCTTAGCCTCATGTATATATGTACATGTATTCAGTTAGAATTCCAAAATTGCTTGTACCTAGCTTCTACATACATACATACGTATTACGTAGATAACTCACTCTTATCAAGAGGAAATAAGTGTGCATTGCCTTTAATTACATCAATGATTTTGTAATATAAGGAATAATAGCTTATAATATTCAAATGTTAAAAGGAGTATATTTATAGTTTACTCGTTCTAAGGTGATGGTGTGACGATGAAATTTCACGACAGTCACGTTATGTTTGTCTTTGTAACATTATGGTAAAAAAAGACAGTCATCATAAATCAATTTTTTAGGAGCATATATGTACTGTTTATATATACATACATATAGGTAAAAAGAAAAGAAAGAAGGAGTGGAGTCTTCAGTCCCTTCTAGGTACCCCTTTCAGTGAACCAAGTTTTTGTCTATCACTGACTGATGTGATAGATATTTCTCCTTAAAAAGAGTCATCAAGTATATGTATGTATTTTCCTCGAGCTTACTTGACAAAAATGAAATACATAAATTAAAGGGAAGAAGAAGAAGAAGAAGAAACATTTGAAAATTCATATCCACAGGAGCTTAATTTAGTGATATTAAATTACAACTTGAGAGTGTCTTTATTGAAATATTAGATTTCAAGGGTTAGAAAGAGAGTGGGAGAGAGATAGAGAGAGAGAGAGAGAGAGAGATAGAGTAGGAGATACATACTTAGAGTAAACGAAGCCCAATGAGTATTAAATAGACATACAAAAGGGCATTAAGATATTCATAGGTATGTGGAGTTTAAATTAAACACATTTTATCTAATCAGTTAATCATATGAAAGAAGTTTATTATGCCGAAAAGAGGAGAAACAAAGCATACTTAGATAGATAGATAGATAGATATAGAATATAAATTCTCTTCACATTACATAACTAAACACTCACATTTGTATACATATATTATACATACTTACATACATAATATAAGAGTAAGAATTATAATTTGATCTGTCCGTTTCAATGAGTAAATTTTGTCGCCAATTAATCATGTGTTTTATGGAAGAAACACCCATAATTATTCCTTAATTGTGAGCGCATTTATTATAATCACATAGACACTTACACAATATATTATGTACATGTATATATATGAACATAACACCAACAGCAGTAAGAACACACGCTTAAGTATGTACATATGTTGGCAATTGTAGTCTAAAATTTGCGAGGATATACGGGTATGTATGTACATTGAACTTATTATGTAGACATTTTACAGTGCAATAAAAAGGATCCGTACCTATTAGTGTGTTTTTAAATGATGATCCTTTTATCTTGATAATATACATTATTTTATATCAACGAAACTACGTTTCACACTTTTCACAAATGTATTTTATAACTAAAACAACTCGAGGATGGGAGTTGATAGAACTCCTCCCTAGCTCTTATAAATGAATATTTTATGAGTGGATCCATCCATCGATAGATGACTTTCAACTCCTCTATTGTTCATCACATTGAAAAGGATACAATAAAAAGAAGTACCGATAAGTCTTTTTTTTTTTAAAAAAAAAAAAAAAACTTATATTAGCCTCTTTTTATTAAAGTGAAAAATCAAATTTTAATTTTGGTTAAACTGTTAGGATTTATATGGAACTATTTAGGAATTCTAACTAAAAACTCATTGACAGGCCTACTCTCCCTCTTATGCAATACAAACAATAGTAAAAATCATTAAAATAGTAGTACACTACTAGTGTAGATACAAATGTAATGAACTTGCTGGCTGCATAAAGAGCAGGGACAAAAGAAAATCCAAAAACGAAAAAGGCAATTTATAAATTGAAAAATCAAATAATAAATATTATTATAGACCTATTTTATAAAAAGGTATAATTATAGAAACATCTCACTTTGATTCTATTTTGAAATGGTGCATATTGGAATGTATCAACTCTACCTACACTAGCAGGAAGAGTTGATAGATTTGACTCTATACAAGGAGGGGAACAAATTATCAATATGAAGAATTTTTTTTCTCACCCTTAATTCTGAGTGTACTGAAACTCTTTTATTGCCCTTTTATGTTTATCTTTTGTGCACGTCATTATTAGCTACTGCACAAGGAAAAAAATTGAAATCTGCATACTAAGAGGTTCTAGGAAATATTTACTACATTATATGCTTCAACTCTTATTGCTTCGATTTTTGAATTCACTTCTGATGAGTTATAATAATAATAATAATAATAATAATAAGAGGAGTCGAATCGATACACATCAATGATCCTTCATGTATGAAGTATAGTTATGTATTTAGTTACAAATCGATACATATGTATGTATGTACATATAAGGCAATTCAAAGCTAATGTAAAGCATATTTTGATTAGGGTTATAGAATTTAAAAAAAAACCCACAGAGTTCATTAGAACAATAATATACGTATATAGGTGTAGAGTATGTAAAATTGCCCTTGTTTGAAATAGCTATTAAACAAGCATATTCTTTCTTTAAAACCAATTATCTACTATCAATGTATATGTAGATTTTATTTTGAAAAAGGTTTTGTAGATGAATGAATTAAATTCAACTATAAGTTGTTGTTGTTGTTGTTGTTTTGTCTAGTTATCATTGTATGTTATCTTGGCAGCTCTTTCTCAAGAGTCTTTTTTTTCTTCTACTTATTGTGGGTACGAGTAAATGTCTTATTTGTTTTATATACATATATACTGGTTTGACACTACATACATAGTATTGGGATATGAAAAGGAGAGGTGCTTACTTTATAACATCCAAAGGTGCAATAAATATGGTTATACATGGTATGTACATATTACCATACGCAATATCCAAGAACCAACATATTTGTTGGTTCAATAAAATAAAATAGGAGATTAAGTAGGGAGAGAGAGAGAGAGAGAGAGAGGATTGAGGAAAGTAAGAAATAAAAAGGAGGGTTTATTCGAACTCAGCATCTGACTGAATTATTATTATTATTAATAATACTCCTATTACTACTACTAGCCCCTTAAACCTTTCAACCACATTGATCCCAAATGGTAGAACTCTTTCTTTTCTTCAGAAAAATGAGCATACAATAATATGTAAAATGAGGAAAGAGAGAAAAGTGACGGAAGGAAGAAGAATGAGTTGCCACTTATATGTATGTAGAATCATTCAAGTGTCTACTTTATTTCATTTCCGGAAGGACATTATTCCTCTTTTAGTATATTAATAAGGCGCAAGACTATCATAGTTACTAAGTGCATCATCAACATCTCGTGTACATAATTTGCAATGCTCACATATTCAAGGACAGAAGGAAAGTGATGGGACTCTAAGAGCTAGAACAACAATAAAAGGAAGCGACTATTATCCTTATCCTTATCTCAAAGCACATATACTAAATACATTAGAATAATCATAATCGCAATCATCCTCCACCCTTGTCAAAAGCAATTTTCCAATTAGCTCACACACACACACACTTACTCTCACTCTCCTTGCATCATCAATTTCGAACCTATAAAGATAACGTCATCATAAAACTAAATGTATCATCATTCACTAATAAAAAAATAAAAACATATCATACACACATATGTACATACAACATCGCACACCAAGGAGGAAGAAATATATATATATATATATATATATATATGTATGTATAATATATGTTAGAAGAAAGGAACAAAGTAAAAATATAATTTCATGAGTGTGATATAAATTCTGTACGGTATATTGTATTTAATGACTTCCACCACTTATGAAGAAATATTATTGTTGTCTTTGCGTTCAAGAGGAGGAGATGGAACAGACATGGAAGGAATCAGAAATTCTATGTATACACATTTGTACAATAAAACACAATCTTTCATTAGAATGGTTGATATGGTCATTCCAACTGTTTAATAGTATGTTTGTACGTATTTATTTATTTTAAAGATGCACATAATGGATTCAAGAGGAGGTCTCTAGCAGTTGAGTGAGTCCTTATTTAGGAACATGTGGATATGTAGGTAAACTGAGCAACATTTGGTTTGACAAATCATTTTAATTTGAACTAACTTGTGATCATATACCTATACATATATGATCAAATCCCATTCATACATAGTCCTTACAATATATATATATATATATATACATATATATATATATATATATATATATATATATATATATGTATTATTTTATTTTATTTCATTTTTTCGTTCCTTTGCCTCTCTCATGAATTTAAATTAGAGGCTTCCGGTTACGATAGATGGCTGGCTTGTATAAATGATTTAAAAAAATAAAAAAGAACAATGATTTTTATCAAAGTATGAATAAAGTTTTCTATATTCCTTATTATGTATATGTATATACATATGTATGTATCTATATAGACAACATAGATATCAAATCTTTTTTTGGTGCCAGATCTTGATCCACCGGCATCCTTTTTCTGAGCCCCTCACTCAGTCCATAGAAAATGAAGATGAGAAATTCTCATGACACAACAATACTAATTAAAAAACTTGGATCCATAAATGGAGCTCACAAATGAAGGACGGAATGACAAAGGGTATAAAAAACTTTACTTCTTTTTTTGTTTATTTATTTAGTCATCATGATAATCATTACATCTATGTATGTATGTATTACCTACATCCATACATAGATGGAAGAATCAAAAATTCAGAGCGGTGCTCAATACTCAAGAGAAAGGAGGTGTACATATGTGTGTAATTTGAAATCAAGGTTGAGAATATGTATGTATGTATGTATGTATACATCTACAGTATGTATCTATGTATGTACATTAAAGTAATACCCCAGGGCTCCTGGGAAAAATTGGTGATGAAGAGCCTGCTGCGAGAGACATACCGTTTATACCTATTATATGTATGTATATATATAGGTACTGACCAAGGTGTTTGTATGTACTTCTTACTCTTTTTTTGGGTCAATATTTAAATATGAAGAGTTAAGTAGATGTATTTGGTCTCTATACCATTACATACCATTATTAATGTGTTTGTCAGAGATGAATTTTAAGTGGGATACATATATATATATATATATATATAGCCAGACTATGTATGTACTTCTACTACAAATGGAGAAAATAAGAAGAAGAAGAAGACAGAGTCTGATATAATATGTGCCCTAATCACGGAATACACATTCTTATACACAAGTTCCTACGAGGTGTACATACCTAAATATATATATGAAAGCAATTATACACAAAAATGAACCTTATTTTCTTAGTAGCTAAATAGTGAGTAGATGTATATATGGGTTCATACAACTATCTAATAATCCCTTATTCTCTTGAGATTTATATTGAAAAAGGAAAGAAGCTCTCAAACTTGTCAATGGAGTACATAGATAGATATGATAGTTAATGAGAGTATAGCATATGCTAATTAATAGAGAAATACTTATTTATGTAACTGCATTAATGACTTGAGGTCCACTACTTACTACATAAATAAATATGTATAGTGGGGGGGGGGGGGAAAGGGGGAGGAAGAGTAGGATAATGAAGAGAGCATTAAGTACATATATGTACATAGCAGTTTCAATTAGACTTTTAAAACTATATTACTATTATTATTATTATTATGTATACAAATTACACATACAAAAAACATATGAACATATTTCTAACTCAATTCAAATTTGTAAAAGGAAAACACTTTGAAATAATTAGCATACTCTCCTCCCCCTTCCTTCTCCCCTCCCTAAGAAAAAAAATGTTGTTTTAGTTATACAAAGACTTAAGAAGTGCAGGGAAGAAAAGGGACTTTCTAATCAAAAATTCTGTAAAAGTTCCTACATAATATGTATTTTACTTCTTCTGATTTTAAAGTTGTGTTTTTCCATGTTCAAACACTCAGAAGAGAAACGCACACATGAATGCATACAACAACTATGTGTGTATGTATTTAAAAGGAAATTTCAAAGAATATGTACATACATATTCATTTAAATATGTATGAATATACCAATGGGTATGAAAGATAGTCTTGACGACAAACCAACGTTTATAAAGTGAGGGGAGAGAGCGAGAGAGAGAGAGAGAGAGAGAGGACCTACATAATTCAATTTCCCAATAGTAACATTGAACACAAGAGGAGAGAGATGATTACTTTCTTAATAAGAATATTCGATGAGCATCGAAGTGCGTCTGTGTATACATACATACATACATACATACATTTCTATAGATGGATTAGTTAGTAGATATAACTATATACTACATTCATTTACATGAGTAGATAAGGAGTATAAAGGAGCTTTTTTTTTTAAACTGTACCATTTGTAAACTTCCCATCATCATGTAATTGAACCCAAGGGCTGTTTTCTTTTTAGTAAAAATCATTTTGAAACCTCGTACATATTATATTTGCAAAATTATTCATAGCCATGTAGTAAAATAAAAGTTATATTTTTAGAGGAGTAGAGGGAGTTGAGTTATGAAGAGAATAATATTGGAGACCTTTTATGGATATTCATAAGTAGAAGATAGGTAAGTACATATATATGGAGTTTTATCAATCGGATTTAGCATTAGAAGGATATAGAAGAGAGAGAACAACATTGTATGATATAATGGCTATATGATTGTACACTATAAGGTTCATAGCATGTAGGCAAGTTGTCCACTCCTTGCATCCATATACGTACATAAAAGAAAGTCATTCTAAGACGACCGTATAATTTATTTTTAAATGATGAAACAATGACTCTCACTTTATTATGATTCAATAAAAAAAGACAATTTATTATCGTGATCCAATATTGATTTGTCATTCTAGCAATATGTATATGTTAACACTTTTTCAATACTTTTCCTTCCTTTTTGATATACCTAATAGGGGAAATAATATAATGCACATACATACATACATACATAAATGACTAGAAACATGCAACACGTAACGGAAAGCCATGGACTTCATGGCGATGAAGGGACATAACTTTATGACTTCTAAAAGACATTCAATTTATATTCCTTCAAAATGGACTCTATCAAATTAGACACCATATCATGCACTATATATGAACATATTTATACGTATGCAAAAGGTCCATGGATATACTGAAATAACTAACTCTAATAATAATGATGATAAAAAGAAGATATATAAATATACATATATATTTACGTAATTGAAGAGAAGTTAATTGGATGGTTCCGAGGGGAATCGGACATATGGGATATATTTAGTATTATATGTACGTATATATAATAAGATATTAATAAAGATGAGCCATTCATTGAAGGAGCGTCATGTATGTACGTACATACTTAATAAAATGAATGTATAAGAATATTATTTTTGGACACGACTCTTAATTTTTGTCTACCAATAATTTTTTATTTTATTTTATTTTAAAAAACACGATTAAAAATATTATGTTCAAATGTGTTTGTATATACCATAAATATACATACATCAGATTTTTTTTTTAAAAAAAAGAGGTGGGAAGGAAGGAAAAAAACAACAACACAAAACAAAGCAAAACATACATAAATCCATTCATATATATATATATCTTTATTCTTTTTATTTTTATTTCTTAATGTATACAATGTACATATTTGTTCATCATTCCTTGTTGAAACAAAGGAATATAAAAAATGGCGTATTATTCATAATTATTCCTAAATGTTCTTCAATGGATCAAATGTAGTAGGTATGTAAGACTTACATACATACATACATACATAGATATACATTTCGCAACTACCTACGTAGATCACTTATATGTATGTAAATATTTTATCGTTAAAACGTATTCTGTTAAAAGTTTACAGCTTCATGGTTATGACTTATGAATAAATAAAATCAAAAGGGATTTCCTCCTTCTCTCTCTCTCTCTCTTTTACTCTACTCCACTCTTCAATGAAAAGGAAAGAACATATTTTGTTCAAAAAGGTAGTTGCTATTGTCGTGTTGTTTTAGCCAACCCCTAATGAATCATAGAAATAAGCAATGAAAAAACAGGTAAGCTTCGTTATAAGGTCTTTCCCGTACCTGTAGACTAGCAAGTATGGCATTCAGTAGTATATATATATATATGTATATAATGTGTAGACTCTTCTTTAATTTTTCATGAGAATGAAATGCTAGTACATATGTACAAATCATGAGGGAAACATTTAATTTATATCACATACAACGAGAGGGAGAAAGGATTTGGATTTTAAAGTCTACCAGTTCTACATATTGATTAAAAAATAATAGACCTAGTAGGTCTCCTATAAACCAAAATCCCCGTATAACACCATACATATTTTTAATGATAGGACATGAAGCATTTAGAGACTAAATAAACAGCCGACCCGTACTTTATGAGGGGATTGTACATACAATGTACCACCTCCTTTCATCGTACACTTGTACAATAATACATGTAATTCTACGTAAGTCGCCAAAGAGGGTGTAGTAGAGTGGAGGGAATTGACATTCAATTAAAAACAATATAAATTTATTGAAGATATCCGACCATAAAATATTTGTAAAAGTAAGGGATGATTCTTTACATTATAAGATTATAAGGAACAACAAAACAAGTCTTTACGGGAGGAAAGAAAGGTTAGTTTTACAATCTTCAATACAACACTTAACGTTAGCAGCATACTATCTAATTTCTTCATAACACTTGGATAGTAGAGTGGAGTCTCTTCATTTGTAGGGGCGTACATACATAGGTTGGATATTTAAAGTGGGAGGACCATTCTGGAAACACACATGTACCTATTTATATAACATATATGTAGTTGTATGAATTTCGTGCATGAGAGGGGTGAAGAAAGAAACAAAAGGAGTAAAGTAAAATCTGAAGGGGACATTTCACCCTTCATAATCCCTTGTACCAAGTACGCCCATGCGCATTTTGATGTAGCAAATTAGTTGATAGGGTTGAATGTTTCAATGGATGAGACACATATTATGTATTGAAGTAGAACACTCTGATAAAGTGTAAATTGCAAAATCAAATCCTTTCTGTTTGTCCTTTTTTACAAATAGTGCATCAAAAGAAAACAACAACAGTTTCAATTGAGAGGGAAGGATTTCAATAAGTCCCATTCTATTTAAGAGATACGAGATCATAGATGTATGTATGTGTAAAGGAATTTTTCTCATTTATCATTTTCACTTCCAATGTCAATTGTATGTATTTTAAAATATTCATATATTTTTTTGTAATAAAGTTGAATTTGCTTTATGTATGTATGTATGTATGTATGTATAAAGGATGAGAGCGTCACTCATTCACTCAGACCGGAATTACGCACTAGGCAGTTCATAAAACACACACAAATTTTTATACAAAAAGACAACGTCCTGTAGAGAACATTAATACTAGTAATACATACTATGAGAGAATACATATATGTATTTATGACAATTTTCGTGCGTTAAAGTCCCGTTTCCTTCAATCATCTTGGTAGATGAAAGGAAGGAGATCAATATATGTACATATGTATATTGTTCATTCAACATATTATTTTAGGGGCCGGTTTTATAATATTTCGCAATAGAACAAAAATAAAATACATACATAAAAAACATTTATCATTTTTTAAGCAAAGCAAAACAAAACAAAAAAAAAGCATTAACAATTTATCTTTTTTAATGGAGAATTAAGAAAGATTTCTGCACTAAATAAATAAATAAATGAAAAGTGTAAGATTTTAATATTCCCAAAAAGGATAATTTAAATATATTCCCTTTAACATCAATTCGTAATGTGATTTATATATATATATATAAATGAAAAGGATGTGAAGAGGAGAAGGAACAAGAGCAAGAACAACAAGAAAATCAGAATGCCTCTTCATTGATGAAAGAATGAGGTGAATCAAAATATCTGCATATTTCTTCCTCTTTTCAACAACTTCTTCTTCATTTTACCAAAGGGTTTTTCATATCATTCATCACCATAAGGTTGGTAGTTCTAGCGTAGGTATGTATGTATGTATGTATTTACCTTCTTTTATTATTTTCATTAGACAGGAAGAAGAGGGAGAAGGAATATTATAGGTACATGTCCAACTTTTTTATCTTCATATAAAAAATGAATACAAACCCTTACGAAATAAATAAAAAATGTTCCTTCTAATCTATATATTTTCGATTGAATAAGTATTAACTTATTATGGTATACAAACATATAAATATTTGCCTTTTTCCTACATACATATATATCTATATATATATATATATATACCTCCTTTCTTCGTATTTCTTTCTTTCTTTCTTTCTCTCTCTATCTCTTCTTTTCCCTAGCTACTTTTTTTTCTTCTTCTTCTGCCTCCTCTCAAGTATTATGGAAGAGTTATGTATGTAATTTATTTGAAATATGACCTCATTTGAATTATGATTATAGGATTTATTGTTTTTTTATTTTAATATATTATGTATTTTATTTTATTTCTTCACGAAACAAAACAAAACAAATATAAAATCAATTGAACAATAACAATTAAATTAAGCCGTTATATAAACGAAGGAATCAAATTACAAATAATCAAAAAGGCAGCAAGCTTAAGGTTTTCTCATATTTATGTATATAATATGTATATATGTCAAAAAACAATGTAAAGGGATGTTCAAGGCAAAGTCAAAACATGGGATGTAGCACATACAAATAATCAGTTGTTCAATGGGCATTGTTGCCAATTTGGCTATTGTAAAAGCAAGTTATAAGGGTTTCCTTTGATCAACTCATGGATACATCCTTGGGTGTGCACCTCAAAGGACTTTCTCCATCATATGTATGTATATATATATTTACGTATATTTTGGGGAAAAAAAGGATAAAAGGACGACGACACACTTTCCACTGTTTGCCAAATAGGGGAGCATAAATATATTTTATTCGTTTCTTTTTTTTTTTAAATCCAACGCTTGCAGTGACTAACGTATTGCCATCATATATGTATACGTCACGCGAAGCGTATAATATTCATTTAAACAAACAATACAAAATGGAATAATCAGAGACATAAAGATGGATCACCACCATATAATCGTTGTCACCCTATCCTTCATCATACATAATTACATTCATATACCTTAATGATAAATATGTTACATATTTAAGTTGTGTAGCAGGTCCTTTGAAAATAAAGCATGTATGTATGTATGTATGAATGACCTTTTAACATTGTCATTACTGGTGTTTTGTTACAATTTGTTCTTTATATATATATATATAAAGAAGATCATAGTTGGCGACTGAGCCCTTCATTTAGGACCATTAAGTATTGAAAGAAAGAACTAAAAGGATCATTACAAATGTGTTTATACAATATATAGTTATATGTATATATATATATATATTTCTTTCTTCTACTTTGTGTGTAAAAATAGGCATTTGAAATCATTATCACGAAATGTACATTTATACATTCATATATATATATATATATATATATATATTCCGATTATTTGTTCAATTAAGCTTTTGTACTCATTATATGAAGAGATATATTATGAATTTGTGTACATATGAATATATATATAGGACTCTGTAAGTACAAAGAATCAGAAGAGGATGAAAAAGCTCTTGAGTCAACTTTATTTCTTGTTTTGTATTTGTATTTATTTACTTACTTACTTACATGAATTCCGTAATCCCCCCAAAAACAATTTAAAATTCCAAAAGGGCTCTTCAATTCTAGATTGTTCAATTGAAATGAAAACAAAACAAGACAAAACAAAACAAAATCATACATACATGCATACCTATGTATGTGAGTATCATCATCAAAAGTACATATGTATTATACACGTCGTATAAGTATGTAAGAGATGCTTCTTCAAAGGAGATCCTTGAGAGCTGCGTATTATTTGTGACATGATCATTTTTCATGAGGTTCAGACTAAAGTGTATAATTTATTATTTTATCATTAAAAATAATAATAAGTAATGAATAAAAGGAATGCCATGTAAATATTATTTGAATATTCAACGCCATCATGATGATTTTACTCATACCTTTAAGTATGTGTTTTATGGGCATACATAAATTTATGATGAAATTTCGTATTTATTCTCGGAATGAGCAAATACGAAACTACATACATACATACATATATACATATATGGAATGAATGACGATGATTTCAAAAAAGAAAAGATGTATAAAAATAAATAAGAAATTAATTTGTCACGGTAGAGGAGACGAAAGAGTAGAGTATGAAATTTTTAAGAAGAATGAAAAGGAAGTACATACATACAGCAGTACACTGGAGGGGGAGTCATTGGTTGCTCTCAACTATTTAATCGATTTTTACAGTTAGAATATCGTATAATATATACGTACATTTAACGCATTTATTACTTCATTAAAAGAGAAGCTGTTTATTTTGGCTGAAATTGCCATTTTTTGATACACAACTAGGTAAGACTTTTCATGTTTATTTATTGACGAAAACAGTGTAGACATATATGTAAAGAGAAGGCCAAACAAGGTATTTACACACAATGCAAATTTCCTCAGACATTGATAAATGGATAAAATATAGACAAAATAATGATGATATCAGACAAAGAAGCTTTCACCATAGAAAATAGTCCATGCCATGTAATATTGCTCAAATCCATCAGCACTTTTATTTAGGAATTATCGATTTTTAGCTGACAGCTTAGTAGACAGTTTATGTACGTCCCATGGATACATATGTATGTATATACATATATATGTACAATATGTAAACTCTTGGAGTATGTAAATGAATTATTAATTGCTGGTGTGAAGTAACGACATTGTCATTTCATTTCATTTCTGGGTTCAATACATACTTTAAGGAACATTCATAATAATAATAGTACAATACATAAATATATTTATGCACACATAAAAGGCTCGCATCCTTTCAACGAAAGGGTGTAATGGAGCTAAGATTACAATACACCATCCCATACATATATACACACATATATATTTATGGCAATACAGAGTTATAGAGTTCACTAAGATAAAACCCAACATCTGCTCATCATATTCAATATGTATGTATAAAAAGCTGTATATATATATATATATATATATATATATATATATATATAAATCTCTCCCCTAGACTCTTTTCTACTCTAAAAGAAAAAAGAAAGAAAAGGGAAGCTAAAGCTCAAAAACAATTACTCAGAATATTTGGATGGAATTGGTTCTATCTTTTTTTTTGTTGTTGTTTCAGTAAACCCATGCTGATCCCTAACATTGAGTCCTGTCTATTATTCCTTTTTTTTTTGTGTTAATTTTGAAGGTTCAAAGCCAGTTAGGAAACTTACCAATGATACTAAGATACTAACTAACTGTATGTACATACATACATATATACACTTTTCCATGGATGAATGAGAAAGGAAAACAAAAGCAGCATTTCAGCCTATTTATTTAAATCTTTTCAAAGTAGACAAACTACTGGAGCGAATAATTAAAAAGAAAAGTGGATCATCATGGTACATCATACATTTTAGTATTGTAATTGCAAATTATCCATATATGTATGTACAAGAGCTATCTACCTTGATAGATGATATGATTTAAAAATATTAAATATACATAATACATAAATTCATATACGAATGAATCAAAGGAATGCTCATATCTAATACATAGATGTATCTATTTTTTAAAGGTAAACACACAATCATGGATTTGTAGGGTTGAACAAGAGTAGTGATTGAATGAAAGAGAGCTACAGGATTTTGTACACAAACGGACTGAGAGGAGAAAGAAAAATGATAGTACTATGTGTTTAAGTATTTTAAGATTCACTCTCAATCCCGAGTTGATTTGGCAGTTACTCTCTATCGTGTATCTATCAAGGCTAGGCTGTACTTTGGTACTAAGAGATTGCCAAAAGAGATGATGAAGAAAAACTACTTATTTTGTAGTACATACTTTCCTTTTCCTTTAAATATGTATATGCATTACCTACCTAGGTAGGTATGTAGGTATATAGTTGTGTTAATATAAGACAATGAATTATTCAAATACATATATGTACATACATACAATCTATGTACATGTATGTAGGTATAGTACCTACATAAATTATAATTAAGAGGACTAAGAAGATAAAGACACCGTTTGTAAAAAGTAAACTAATCCTTTAACGAATATATCCACGTACTTGATGTCCACTCTATGTACATAAATATGCATACATACCGTTTTCACTGATAGTTTGTATATTGGGGGGGGGGCAAATACCATGATGGTCTTGATATATTATTTATTAAATAAATTGGACTCATTCTTAGAGAAACTTCATGTAAAAGACAAAGCGACTCCATAAAACATGTTCATGCCAAAGATCTAGGTATATTTTGTTCTGAATGGGTTAGGGACTAGAAGTGTAGGATAACTAGAAAAAGTATCTGATCCGGGGGAAAGTAATTGTTAATTTATATAAAAGTAAGGGTATATTGATGTACTAACATATATAAGGGTCTTAGATAAAGAAGGTGTAAGTCCTTATATTTGCCGTTTCTATATATCCTAGCATCTAAATGCCCTTTGGATGTCATTTTCCTTTAACAAAAAGAAACAAGAGAGTTATTTATTAATATAAAACTTGGTTGTTTATGCCTCCGTAATAATGGATCAACTTCCACATGAAAATCACTATGAAATGGTTAGACTTGTACAATAATTAACATTGTTCCCGATGAATATGGGACCAGAAAAGTAGGCTAATTGGAGAAAAATATCTATTGGATCAATTATGAGAATGAATTCAGACGTGTCACCTCATATTACAAATATTTTTGAATTATAATGTAGGTAATTAGATAGGGTTTGTGGAACAAAAAAAGAAAAAGAACACTTTGAAATATATATGTGTGTATAAGAGTGAAAGAAGGGAGGTAGTGGCTATTCTTACCTCTATGTATGTATGTATGTACTTTTCATTAAAAGTTAAAAAGTAATTTTACATAAATCAAGGAACATTTTTAAATTAAAAAAAAAAGAAAAAGAAAAAAGAGATATATGTATATTATATAATTCCTATAAGGAAGACATGTACCTACACACACACACTGTACAATACATGTATACATATATGTATAGGTAGAATAGAAAGACATTGGCTTAAATGAGTAGTCAGGTATATTATACTATACTATATTATATATTATTCGTAAGATAGCACCACCTTTGAGTTTTTAGCAATGCATATTGAGAAATGGAGAAAGTACCTGTAAGAGAGAGAGAGAGAGGGGGGGGGGGATATAGAGAAAGAGGAAATTTGTTATGGCGAAATATGTTGTAATGACTTTCTTTCCCTGCTAATATGAGTACTACATACAATTGTACAATTGTACATAGGATAGCGAAAAAGTATTGTACTTGCTTATGTATGTACGTATATAAAAGTACTCAGTGCATGACGTCATGAGTCAGGATCAGAAAGCAGGCAGAGCAAGAAATGAGACTTATGAACATATATAATAAATAAATACATCCCATTTTCAAGTCATGAGGATTTTCGTCTTTCTTGCCTTTTTTTGCGTGAAGGGAGAAAAATTCACGAGGAAATTACGTAACGTCTTAAAGGACGACTCAGAAACTTTGAAAAACAAATCATACGTCCTCCTCTCATCACTCTCTCTTTCTTTCTTTCTTTCTTTCTTTCTTTCTTTCTTTCTTTCTCAATAATTAAATATAATTTAAATGTATGTAATTCCCATGCTAGGTAAGTAGTTAGGTATTAGAATATAGGTTAATTTTAACCCTTTTTATCTCTTTCTCTCTCTCTCTCTCTTCTCCAATCATTTTAGAACGAAATACATGAAATACCATGTTTTCATTATGGCTTCTTCTTCTCCTCCTTTTTTATTTTATTTTTGATAGTCATTATCAACTAAATAATTAGAAATATTTACAGAGAATGTATGTAGGTATGTGGACGGGGAAAGGAGTCAATGTATGTACATACAAGTAGTACGTACGTCATTTGCAAGATTCATGGGTAAAAACAAAATTAACATAATAATAATAATAATAATAATAATATGAGTATTCAAAATTCATTCTACATGAATCAAAATCTTGACACAATTAATTATACAAACGAAGAATTTTCTATTCTTCTTAAAAAGTAAAAATCCTCTCTCTCAGCTTCCTTTTAAAGTGAGAGAGAGGAAATGAAAAAAAATAAAAAAATATATATATATATGTTATTTTGACGACGCTTTTTTCTTCTTTCAAACACACTCAACATCTCCGACGAGGGCACGCAAAAAACAAAACACACACACACACACAAAAAAAAGAGAGAAAACTTCTCTTTCTCCAACCAAATAATTCCGCACTCTTTTCATTTTATTTTCTAGCGTCAGTCCCTTCGAGGAAATCCAAGATTCGGGGGTTATAAAACATTTATTTCATTTCGTGAAGTTTCATTCAAGAGGAGTCAGTAGTGTAACCTATCTACTATATAGTCATTATATAGTATATAGAGGTAGTATGTAGTTACTTTTATTTATAAAATAATTACATTACATATTATCTGTGATCATGTATCTACATCAGACACAATGAATGACCCATTTCACCCTCCTCGCAACATCCACGCCGTCCGTCCCTTCAAAACCAAAAAATATTTCTGATACAAGAAAGATATGCGTATATGTATAGTCATATATTATTTATATCGTATAGCCTCCTGGACTCTGCCTCACCTCCTAAAATAAAAAGAAGAATCAACATGGATAAGAGATGGAAAGCATGTTGTTGATGCTTGCAATTCTAACCAGTATGAATATGAGGCAATAACTGCATTACACAGATAGTGATGATGAAAGCAATTCTCTTTCCAATGACGTGAATTTTGAATTTCCCCTATTCCTCCCCCTCTCTGTTTGCTTGACTGCAAATACGTACATAAGCACATACACTCATAGTCATATACATATATATATATATTTAAGGAGTAAAGAGAGAACCTGTAAGGCCAAAAAAGGCCTCCTACAACAACTCGTTCCTCACACTGTAATTTCTTTTTCTTTTAGTCATAACTAAAGAAAAGGCCTTGAAAACCCCTCAAAGAAATGCAGTTTCTATACTCTAAATGCTTAGGACAGAGACTATGAATACAAAAATTGAAGTAACTGAATAATGAGATTCATTGGAGTGTATCTGCCATTTATCACACTCTTGATCTCAACATTGATACAGGCTCAAGTTGAATTTGGAGAAGAGGAAGAGATAGAGCCGATTCGTGTGGTCGGAAGTTCTCCACCTGATGGAACTATAGTCAAGAGAGGCTATGGCATTCGATTGTCATGCAAGACATCCATAAAATGGTTCTTTTGCCTTTGGAAGTCTCCTGATGGAAATAAGCAGTGTGCCATACAGGAGTCATCTCCAAGGAGTGTATGCTCTCCTGATAAGAGAGTGGTACTTGAAGGTGGACCAAAATTCTGTGAGTTACACTTGAAAAATGCAAGTGCCATTGACGACTATGGCTCTTGGATGTGCACTGTTAGTGATGCAGAGACATTTGAATCAGTTAAGCATTACATCAATCTCGAAATAGCTGTGCCAGCAATTGTTGAATTTGATCCGCAATTTGGAGAGGATAGAGTCTTAACCATCACGGAAAATGAGGAACAATCGGTAAGTTGGGGTGGGTGGTTGATGTATAAAGAGACTCATTTTTAATTCAAAATGAATTGCTTACGTTTAAATAATATGTTTTTACAATTTACAAACATACATACATCCATACATACATATTTGATTATTTTTTATTTTTTTTCTATTCTTCCTTCTAGATCAATTGTAAAGCTTCAAAGGCACATCCCACTCCAATTTTAACATGGGAAGGAGATGAATCAATAAGCCTTGACACAAATGCGGATCCATTGACTATTAGGGATGAAGCAACACACAGTTCGGAGGTGAATCATGCCTCAGTCTATAAAGCCAAATTAGAAGACAATAATAAAATAATAACTTGTGTTGCAACACAGCTAGATCATGATGGTCGAACGGTGCTATATGAGACCTCAGCTTCAATAAAGTTAAATGTGGAAAAAATCATTTTACCAGTCGACTATGCTCTTCATCAGCGAATTGGAATAATCTCTGGAGTACTACTTTCCATCATATTTATTTTGTTGCTCATCGTGTGCCTCATCATCTTCCTTTGCAGAAGACGTCGACGACGTGACACTCCGACAAATAAAAGATCTCGAGCTTCGAGTAGTCAACTCTCAATTGCTACTTCTGGAGATTTGAGCCCACCCTCTCTTAAACCCATATGGACAGTCAAACAGGGAGATAGATATAAGAGGGATGAGCAACTCATCATGGCTAAAAAATATGAAATTAAAATAAGTCCAACCAATATAAGACGACCCGAGAGTCAAGTTACATATTCAACCATGGGTAGTCGAGAAGGTTCTTGGATAGAAATAGAAGAGGAGAATAGATCCATTGGAAGCGGAAGTGTTATTCACACTCAACCACAAGGAAGTGCAGCAATTTCTTCTTCACCTATCCTCTCCACTTCATCTCCAAGTGGTCTACCACCTCCTAGAGAGACGCACTTTGATGAAAGCATGGAAGAGGATGAATTTTCATTTGATCTCCCTCGCCCTGTGATCTTTCAACAACCAGTTGGTACTAGCCAAAATTATCCAACCCCATTTCATCAGGCTCCACAAACCACTTCACAAACGCCTTTATCCTATCTTACTTCATGGAGGCCTAACTCTGCCACCATGAACACAACAACGTCTGAACCATATTATCATTTTGGCTATGGAAGTCAAGCAGCTTTAACCTATACGAGACCATCATCGTCTCTCAGCTACCCCAATTCGGTAGCTGATCCTACAAAGCCTATTGAACTTTTTTACTACAATTTTCCTACTCCCAAAAGACTTCCAAGCCCAAATGGAATGATCAATACTAGTGGGGTTTCTGTGTTTGAATGTGATTTAGGATGTTTTAAAATTCCACCCGATAGTTCAACTCATCAATTAGAAGAGGCAAAAGAAGACTCGGATATTGACTTTAATGATATAATTACAAGAAATCAATCCAAGAATTCTTCTGAAGAAGATCCAAGAGATGTTTAAATAACATAGATACATACATATTTACAAATAGCTATTAATGAGTGCCAAAAACTATTGTTAATATTAACATTTAATTAATTATTTTTGCTTACCTTGCATTGATAGACCTTGAGCAAATCGCTTCTTAGCTTTATACGACAATTCTTTGATTGAAGATATGTCATTGATAATTTTTGAAAATGCAGCTGCCCTTTCTTCGTTGAAACTCTGATATAGTGAATCTTCCAGGTCCGAGAGTAAACGATTTACACTAATCGAGAGAGATAAAAATGTTATTTTTTCATATAATCTAGTCATATTTAATCCTTTTAAAAAATATAGAAGTTTATATTTTATGAAACACTAAAAAAAAAAGAAGATATTTTATAATAAAAAAAAATTGTATGCATTACTGTGAGTGTTTTTTTTTTTGTTTTTTGTTTTTTTCCCTTTCAAATATATATAAATATGTATATCATTAAAGTAGTTAATTAATTACAAAGTCATGTTGTAAGAAGAAATCTTGCTACTATCTCGTGGAGGCGATGCATGACAGGTATTTCTAAATCCACAGAAAAAACTTTTGATGAAAAGTTCAGGCCCCATTGATGGCATAGCCTTCTCTTCAAAATGGCCTAATAAATGAAAAAGATATACATATATTGAATAATAGATATTAATACAAAACAAAGATGATGAATGATTAATTAAAGATATTATATGAATTTTAGCAAAGTAGAGGTGGTCCCCGTTATTTGCAGGGAATGCATAGAGGCAGACCAGGACCTACCCTTAATGATTGAAAGTACATCAACATTTAAAATACATCCATTCAACAATCATTATTTAAACAAAATTTCATAATTTTTTCGTCATAGCTATATATATTTTGTATACTCTGCTTTTAAAACAGATAAAATAGCTATTTTATTTATACACCTTACATATTTATTACTTTTGATAGAAAATATAAACATTAATTGAGTATTGACAATTATTCTATATATAGGTAAAAATCCGTGAATAAGATGAAACTCACTCTACATATCCATTTTTGACTGATTAATCATAATTTTTTTAAACCAAAAATCTGCTGCCTCATTGTTTAGAACACAAAAGTTGAAATTGTGTTCAAATCATATTAAGACAATGGTGAGTATTTGAGACTCACAAATGATATATATATATATATATATATATATATATATATATATTGTAATTGAAGTTGACGGGTTCAGAAATGAAACCTCTGTTTCTTATGTGTATGCATGTATGTACATATATTATCTATTAATAGATATATGAATAAAATTGAGATAGTACAACATACTTAAAAAAGCCTCTTAAGAGAAGTAATAATATGTATTTAAGGAAGTAGATGCAAGTATACAATTACATTTACAGTATATTCTACTTAAATGTATGTATGTATGTATGTAAAACATAGTGTTTGATACATAAAACAGTGTGACAAAGTAAGTAAAATAAGTACTTACGAGTTCCGACGACTATAAGTATCGTATATATAATATGTATAAAGCTAGACTATATTAGCTTTTGTACTACATTGCATACAGCATAAGAAATGGAGAAAAGAAGGCTAAGACTTTGTTTATATTTATTTATCCTTAAAAGTATGGATCGTGTGCATCAATGGGCAAAGATATACGTACATATGTATGTAAATTGAAAATAAGAGTACTTACAGCTGGGAACATTTTCAACTCCACTATTACGTACAACAAACACCATTAGTATAAAGAGAGTAAGAGGAAGTAAAATTTCTAAAACCGTACGAGCCTGTAATATAATAATCATAATAAATATTAAAACATATAAAGTTAATATATAATAAAATATAATAGCGCAGTCATTCTAAAATACCCACAACGCCATCAAAAGCTAATTAGGGCTCTCAAATTTATGAATCTTTTGGAAATATGAAACACCTATAGATATATTAAATATATGTATACTCTATTTGAAGCTTACTCTGTATAATTTATACTCGGAGCATAAATTATATGTAAAAAAAACCGATTAATGCACTAGAAAACATAATAATAACAATAATAATAATAATAACAACTGATGTCTGTATAGGATTGTATGTATATTCAAGTATCTAGATCAAATAACTAAAACAACATAGATTGTGATCGATCTTGAATATTCAAAGTCTTGATGTTGTTGTCTTTGACTCAAGACTTTGAGTTATGAATGGACCAATAATATGTGTATACATATATAGTTAAATAGTGTATACATACATATGTATGTAGACATCAAAGTATATATGATATAGAGTATTTATTTATTATCCATAAGCTTTGGCGAGACTTTATATATGCATATTTAGTCATGTTCAAGCTTTTTCTCACTTTATATCCCTATATGTAGCTCTTAATGACAATACACAAATTCAAAAGCATGCATACATACTGAATTTAAAACTATGACAAGGTTAACGATTCAATAATTAATTATTTGGGGTCATTTTTGACCCAAGATAATGAACTTCATTGTTCCATTACTATGAATATCAAATATTCCTATGTACATACATTATTATTATTATTATTAATAATAATAATAATAATAATTAGTGTGGAAAATGACTGCACTGTTTATTTGTTTGTTCTAGTATGTATAAGTAATCATTTAATATTGTTTGTTCAATTCAACCACGGTCAATAACCTCTCTCTCTCTCTCTCGTTAAGCGCAAATAAAAATAATGGTAGTACAAAAATTGCAGATATTTCAAGAGTAAATCATAGCTCACCTACACACAGGTAAGTGGTAACAAGGAGGGTACTTCCATGTTTATGTATAAGGGTGATATTATATGTATACACAATAAAAGAGCATAATTAAATATGTAGATACAAATTATATCTTTGTTATACATATTATGTACATATATGGAGCTGACAGTTTGATGAGGTCGTACATTAAAAGGAAAAATGATATTTATTCAAAATATCCTTTAAAATATTTGTAATATTAAAGGAAATTGTTTTACATTTCTGAAGAAGGGAATAAAATCCAAATCCCTTGGATTGTGACAAAAGGTAAAAGTAATAAATAAATAAATATACATACATATGTATGTACATAAATAAAAACTAGTATTAAGAAAATATAAATCACTAATCCATCAAATATTATTACATAAAGTAAAACACATTATACTTACATACATAGGTACAAACATGTAAATATGTATGTACACAATAGAGTAAATATTTCATGCAAATATCAGATTGATGATTTAGGTCAGGTATATATGTATGTATTTTGATAGCAAACCCTCATGTGTTCTATAATATAATATAATATGTACTTAACTAGGGTAGAAAATTTTCTTATAAAAGAATGAACCAAACCTTTATTAATGCTTTATTAAATGTTTCAAATGTATGTAGAATGTATGTACATTGCAATAATTAGTGAAATTACAGATGAATGGATCATAATGGATCAAAAGCAAATAACCTGTATATGCATGCATACCTTACTCCATAGTTTTAATTAGCATTATAAGTACATGATGAATACAAACATACATTTCCTCTTTTTGTACCTTAACTCAAGAATAGAAAGTAGAATCCCTTGTTTAAAGATCTTTTAATTATAATTATTGAAGTGAAAATAATATGAAAATATGCTCAAAAACTTTTCACTCATTTCTTGATAAATACCACTCTAATCCTTTCCTCAACCTGATATCCTATTATAAAAGAATCACTCAGGACTTATTGGGTTTAAGCAAATTGTATATGTATATATATATATATAGAATGCTTCATTATCTATACTGATTTAATAAGAAATAAAAAAAAAGGAAAGAGTCAATTTAGGCAATCTCTTTTGAAACCATCGATGGTCTTTCCCCCCCCCCCCCCCCAATATCAAACAGCGTATTGTTTTTAAATTAATTTAGCAAATCCGGGAGGAAATAAAATCTTTCAATAGCTATGATGTGTATAAATGACGACTATACTGTCTCAGAAGTTAGTCTAGGCTTTAAAATCTATAGAATGAAAAAAAAATGATGATACGGAAACAAAGGAGTCTTTGTTCAGAGCAGTCTCTATCAGCCTCACATTCATGAAACACTATGAGAGGAATATAATATCAAACTACATATTTTCTCAATACGCAGTGTAGTAGAAAAGTATAAATGATGTCATTTTGTGGAAAGTTTAGATTCAATATTTAGGTATACGCCATATACAAAATATATAGAGGTGGTAGTAATATTTGCAAAATATTATAGAGGTAAAAATAATTTTTGTAAATAGAGTATAACAAACCTATGCATGTTCAATGATTCAGTAAAAGCAATAGATCATAACCATTAATCATATTTTATAATAGCATAATAAAAATTAAGATACGTAATCATCTATGTATTTATTTCTTTTCTAAAAATGAATTGAACACATAAAAGTCTACCTATTTACAAATAGCTTGAAACTCCTTTTTCTAAATAATATTTTAAGCGGAACCTTTTTTCATAATGGATCAAATTATACATTTAGGAACCTATGTATGTATTTAAAATGCATTTTCTAATAGGAAAGTATCCATACATATATATTCAATGGTTCCAATAAAGAACCCTCAATCTATACTTGAAAAAAAAAAAAAAAAACATTTGAAAAATTCAAATGTTTAAAGTTATGTATCAAATATAACTCTACATAAAAACAAACTATGATCAACTACACGTACTCACACACTTTTTTTTTCTCGCATATCTAGTTTATAAAAGTAAATAAAAATAAAAATAATAAAAATAACACATGGTCTTTACTTATATGTACATACATAGTAGGAGTGGGTCTCTTGGAAACATCAGGTGGACTGCTACTGCTGCAGATGGAACAATTTTAAGGATTTAAAGGATTTTTATAAATTCGACAAGTTCGATATTTGCAAGTGATTTGAAGGTCATTTCCGTTTTCAATTTGTATGCACAAATGTTTTTGATTGGTGACAAGATACCTTTACTATTGTCGTCACTCTAAAAAAAAAAAAACAATTATCACCTTTGACTAGGAACTGATGCAGGGATCATTCATATATATATATATATTTAATTATTGCTTTAAAATCTATAAGTACTCAGTTGTATTTTTTTAAACTTAACATGACTATGTTCGAAAAACTATAATCAATACAATTATTGAACCTGACTTTAATAATTCATGTAAAGTACGCGCCATCTAACGTAAAATAAAAGCAATAAAATTAATGGTACATTAAACATTGAACATGCTAACATTCAAAAGTGTTTTTATGTGAAATGTAAATAGTAAAGCGTATATAAAATTCAATAAAATGGATCCACTTGACTTAATTAGAATACCAAACTTATGAACTCAATTATTTGGATTCAGTTCGTAGAGTATGTATTTATGAACATTAAAATTTAAACATACTTATTATATGTATCTGGGTATTATGCTTTACATACCGAGTGCATTAGAAAAAGGATTGCCCTTTTTTTCCATGTTAATCAAAGGTTCTAACCATGATTTTTATCTATTAATAACAGAGGTTTAAAAGAAGGAACCCAACAAACAGTTGATGATTTTCTAAAAAATAAATTAATATTAAGAGAAAAAATCGTTGAGCGGATCAATAGAGAACTCAAGAAGGCTCAATATACTCTTTAAAACTGTGAACTTTAGCAAAAATATTTATCAAGATATTCTCCAGAGGCAAAGAAAGGAAAATTCGAATGAAACAGCTCATTTTATATAAAAAGAAATTTTCCCTTTACAAAGGAAAGCCTTTATAAAAATAAGAATTCAAAATTGTCTTTTATAACAAAAAGAATGAAAAAAAGAAATCAATAAAAACCATGGTTAGACTGACATGATAAAAGATGAAAGCAGAACTCAAAGGCGATTCCACTCCAAGGCAATTCTCAAATGGGAGTTGACATTCATCACAACCTCGGAAACACCCGATATTTGGGTAAGAGTAAATTAGAGGTAAATTAACTAACAAGTCCATGTAGATGTGAATCTTGCTTAAGTGTAACCATTTTTCTGGCGCACCCCGTATATCTATGAGGATAGATAGTCTGATAGTCGATACTGCTACTAATTTATCTTTAGTCACATGTTTTCCATTGAAATTTATAAATACAAATCCATCATTCAACAAGTTTGCACTGTTATTTACATGGAAATTTATATTTATTTACTTTATCAAATAAGTATTTCAGCCACATGTTAGAAAAGAGAATCAAAGCAACTTAGGGATATGTAATGGCATGAGTATGTAAGGAAAACTTTTGCTAATTACATCAATAAAAACTTCCATCTAAATAACTTATAGATGAATTCAACATAAAACAACAAATCCTTTTTCTCAATTACACTAATTAATTCTTGGTATTTATCCCTTATAAATTATCCATTTACCATATTATCTCAAAATATAAACAAGAGTTCTTTAAATTGATATAGGCATCTGATAGTGTAACATGCCTACATTATACATACATAGTTTGTCCGTCAAACAATGACGTTCATCAATGGGTGATTTAATAAAGTAGGCCTATGCCACGAAAACGTGCTTTTGCCTCAACCCTTTATAATTATTATTTGTTTTTATTGTTTTTTTGTTTGTTTTTTTGTAGATAAAGGCACGTTTTAGGTCTATAGTTTTCATGTGAACACATTTCACGAATAATTAATAACTCTAAGTATGATCTTATTGTCCATAAATAAAGGATCATGCCATGACATTTCATATTTTGAAGACTTTACAAACGTTTTTCTGTAAATTTTATTTGTGATGAATGTACTTTTTCGAAGTAGGGGCCACATAATATGTACTTTAATTGTAGACCTTAGTTATTTGAATCAAGTACCTTTTCTCGACTTCTTTTTTTGAAATTTTTCCATAGCAAAAGCTTTGTGTGGTGCCAATAGAGCATGATGATGATGGTTAGTAATGGTGAATCTCCTTGGTGAACATATACTTAAAGTGAAGAAAGGAAGGAAAATGGATGGAGATGGCGATGATGAGATAGAATGGATTCACTTTGCACAATTTTTTTAAGGAGAGAGAGAGAGAGCAAAAATCCGATTAGGTATTATTCTTTCTTCAGGATATCATTGATATCTTGATGATGTGCGTCTTAATTTTGAACTGATGAGCAACGTTGTCGAATTTCTTCTTTTTAAAATATTTTCTGAAAAAAAGGAGAAATTATTTGTTTAGATTTTTAAAAAAAATAAATCTTAAATCAATGTTCTCAATAGTGTAGTTCATGATACAAAACTTACTACATAAAAGTGGGGAAAATGCAGCTGTGTCATTTATTTATACTAAGAAAAAGAGATATATATGTATGCTCACTCTGTATATTTCTTCTTAGCTCAAAGGTCAGGAAAAACACTTAGCAATATTACTTACTTATTACCCTCATGTCAAGTTTTCTTCTCTCTTAATATATGTATATGTGTAGATACATACATACATAATAAAAGGTTTAGCACTCAATATGGCAATCGTTAATAGATTCATAGAAGAAGAAAAAAACGCTTGAAATATCATGTATGTATGTATGTATGTGTATACTCAATTTTGACCCAGTTAGCATCCAATTTGAGACAAAATACAAAGTGCATCCCTCTCTGACTGTATCATATTCAATTCAATAGTATTTATATCTTGTGTCAATTAACAAGGAAAACATGTACCTAAACCATGTTTAAATATAGAGTTCAAAATAGTGGTTGCATATACCATACACTGAGATAATATCTTTAACCCTATGATTCAGGCGCATATTTTAATTTGTTGTCCATGGGAAAGTTAAAGTGCTAACACACATACAATATATTATACTATATAACATATCTAAAATAAGTGGGGAGAATGTTGAAGGATGAATAAAATTGACCCTGAAATTTTTACTATACATTCGATATGTACTCGTACATATTGAATGTATGCATATCAATATAGTACACAGTAGGTACATATTAAAGTGCCTTAATACCATCCAGTTTTGAAAGGGTAATCAAAACACACACACACCCCTTCACCTATACGTCCATACCATTAATCAAGTGTAAATATTCAAGGATTATTTGACCAAGGTTAATAGGTATGTACATACATGCAAACAAAATACTTTGGGAGTTCAATTCATTATCATAAGTGCATCCATCATAAATGGAATATCATCATTCCATAAACTCACTTCTTCAAAAAAAAAAAAGGATTACAAAGTTGTCGCATATACATACATACATACATATACATAATATGCTGTCGTGTTAAAGACATATTATTTCAAAAAGAAATTGGGGTTTAGCCTAAACATTTTATTACACAATGTTATATTGTGTAACACTCTTGTATCTATGTATACCAATAACCTTATCAAATTGATAATACAAATTAAAAACAAACAAACATGAGTAATATCTTTGATTGCAAACATAATCATTATAATGCCAGATCGTAATTTAAAATGTACGTGTACTAAACTGACGTGGAGCTTGCTTCTTAAAAAAAAGGTCCACTTTCATTCAATGGCAATTAAATTATAATTAATCTATCTCAGTGTTTCTCAAACTATACTCTACAGCGCAATAGTGCATCCCGGAGAATAGCACAGTGCATTTATGTTTCTGTTTTCTAAAAGAAAATAAGAGCTAAAATTTTGTTCAATCGGGGGCTGTCCTATAGTTTTGGTTATCAGAGAAATGCACACTCGGATAGCAAAATTTGAAAAACAATTTTGTATCTAATTACAAGCTAAATGATTTGTACATTTGGTTCAATCTTTTTGGAGTAACTAAATCAACATTAGCAACATCATTACTCATAACCAAAGATATCTATTAATTAATATAATCCACATTGAAATCCAACACTAGTAAAATCAAGAAGAAATTGATAATCAAGTGTTTTGTAAACTTAGATGCTACTGTACCATTTTTGTTATCAAAAAATCAATTAGAATTTGATCAGTGATTCATTTGTTTATCTTAAGATGTTAAATTTGAGTTTTTTACAAAATGGACTATAGAACTCAAAATTTAACATAACAAGGATGTCATTGAACGAGATATAAATCTTACAGACTCATTTTCAGATATACAATATATATATATATATATATATATATGATTGGGTACAAATTTTATCTTTTTTATTATTATTATTATGAAAATTTGGTGCCTCAGTATACATTTATAAGTGCCCACGATCCTTTCACTTGTAAATAAGTAATAAGTGGGATATATTAATAAATCAAAATGATATGATGTTATCAAATGATTGTTGGTAATTAAAATGGTTGGTTTTATAATTAAATAGGACGTGTTAAAGCGTAGGAATATATCTATACAAGTTACAATTTGTACAAAATCCCAACTTGTACAAAACATGTACTCATATATATATATAGAGAGAGAGAGAGACGATAATGGATTAATTAATTATTATTCATGTATAAAATATTTTTTGTATTATTTATAAATGAGGTGAACATATCTTCTGTAAATATTATATGTTATTATCCGCACTGCACCTTTTTTTATGATAGACCCAGACGAGTTTTAAAAATAATTATTATTCAATTCAACCTGTGTAATATTTTTTTTAAAGATAACAAGATATCTTATCAAAAATTATTTTGAGTTGGTTTAAACAAAGACTCTAGATCGTAATAAAAATGATTGTTACAAGGAACATTGAAATCAAGAGCTATAATTATGTCTACGAACTTCATTCCTCTTACGTAATGATATTATAACCCTTTTCAACTAACTAGGTTATAGTATCCAGTGGTTATATGGATTTACAACTTAAAATACCAACTATGGTTCCAGGATTTTTAAATGATTAAAATGAAACAAAGTATATTTGGAAGTTGGTATTATATCAAGATCAAGGATAATTAATCGATATCTGCCATCCTACCATTGGTTACGATAAATAAAAAAAGAAGAAATTACGAAATAGGCAAATTATATTATATATAGGTATTACTAACGCAGAATACTAAAAGAGGGCGCTGTGATCCAGAGAATCAATGACAGTTGAATCGGCCTTTTAGTAAGCACACAAAACAAAACAATGTCATTAATATTTGCAATCATCTATTGAATAATTTATTGAAGCAAGGAACTAGGCACTCACTGTGATAAATAAATCAATAATGCAACGTTTCTTGCTAAACAGGCCATATTCCTTACAAGTAATAGAAGAAATGAATATTGACTTACGTTTCTCACTTGAATTTTGTCATCGTAGAGTTGAGCACACGAAACCTCTACAAAGAGTGACGAAGAATTTAAGCTGAACCACAATCACTTCGGGATCAAATAAGAACTGTTTCTTCCAATCAACTTCATTTGGTCTCTAAAACGAAGCGTGCTCGACTTCGACGTGCTTACCTCTCCTTTATGTAATAGATGTTACTTGGGGGAAAATTATCAAAATAAGAGTTGCATGTTGACGAGTTTGTAATGTATATTTCTCTCCTACCATTAGGAACAACAACATTGCTGCTCTTTCAAAACCGGATTTATTATCACTAAGTATATTAACCTCCCTCCGAAGGTCATATGGATGTAATCAAGTCTATTTGAGAATGTAAAGCAACTTTTTTTATACAAGAAAACTCTTTATTTGTTTATTTCGAGTCTTGTTCATGACTGATATTTCGAAAGTCATTTTTTCCCCTTTTAACAGGGGGAGAGCTATTTACTCACAAGAGCAAGGAATAACATAAGAAAGAAAGTAATATAGTTGTATAGTGACATCTATTGGTAGATAATTTAAATATTAAAATTTTACTCTTGGCTTACACCAGTGGTTCTTAACCTTTTTCGAGTAATTTACCTTTTTGATCTTGCTCTCTTCCAAATTTACTCCATCTCCAACATTTGATAATACATAGATACATAGTTTGGAAGGGTAGGTAAAAAAGAGACGCAATTAGCAATATATAAGTTATATATCTACATATATATGTACAAATTGCAATTATATGCCTACTTTTATTCTCTAAAATACCAAAAATGAGCCTAAGCTAAGTATATATCTCTGATTCATACTGTACATTTTACATTCCACGTAAAACATAGGGATTATAGGTATATACATACAAGATTCAAACACAGGAAGTACTACTTACTTTGGTAAATAATGTCGAGTCGATGCAAATAGCACATATTTTCACACGACGGCAAACTCAAAATGACTGAAATAAGAATGTCAAATAATTTAATATCTTATCATTAAGGGCAAAACAAACAGAATATAAAAGAATCCCATCTACTATGACGTTCAGTTTGAGAAGGTTAATAAATAATTAATCTGTCAATAAAGATAATTATGCATTACCTTAAGATCATTTATGTAAATTTCCATCCGAAGAGCTAAGAGTACTAAAGAAATTTGATAAGTAAGTATAAGTCATAGTATAAAGTAAAGGCTGGGAGCTTATGTCGGTTGCCTCTTGAACCTCTATGTTTTATTTGATAAACTGAGATTATTTGAAACTTCAACAACTAGGGGTGTATGAAATATTATGTAGAAATAAAGAAGAAGGTGCATGCAATTCCTTTCCTGAAATGAAGCATTCTGTGTGGCTATACATAATATTATGTAAAGGCAAATAGGGGCAAGCATGAGAAGAACAACAAAACCAGTTTGAACACAAATGCCATTACGCAATTTTATTTTACATTAGTACCTAAAATGCCGTGGCGGTAGTTGTAGCATAATTATCCATCATAAAGAGAAGTGAAGAAATGTATATATGTACATATACTTAAAATAATAATCATCCTCAAGCTTGTGATAAGGAAACACCTCAAAGTATGAAAAGGAATGAGGGAATTTCTGGGAGAAGCTCTAGAAAATACTAATAAAAGCATCAAAACAAGAATCATTTCATTATATATATATATATATATATACATGAGAAGAGCAGAGAAATAAAACAAATATACGTACGAACGTACAGATTTAAAAATGTATTGGTATAAACAATATTTTACAAGCATTCCTTATTTTATATAGGTATACATATAAATATACGAAGTCACACAAATGTACTTCATTTTTTTATATATGGGTATGAAAATGTATAGTAGAAGAGATGAGAAATAATCAATAAATATAAAAATGTAAAATATTCATAATAGGGGAAAGAAAGTGACTAAATCTCTACCAAAAATAAGTAAAATAATACACGGAATGGATAAGTAATAATACAATAATATATAGCTTTCACAATTTATCATATTTTTAAGTATAAAATTATAAAATATCCATTATAAATACAAATAATTTAATTTATTAAAATAAAAAGGATACAGATATCAAAATTACCTAAAATTGTATTTAGTACATTTTGTGTACATATGTTACTAGAGATAGATTTCTATAAAAAAATCCTGACAATATTTTTCATCTTATTAAAAGAAGTAAAATTATAAATATAACTTTATTTAACGACACTAAAAAAATTCAATTGCTGTACTTTCAATACTCTTTAATCATGAAAAGTTTTGAAACAATATTGCTTGCTTAAAGGTCTTTTTATTTTGATGATGATGGGGTGGGTGGGGGGAAGGAGGACTATTAAGAGTACATTTTACTAAGAAATATAAAATAAATAAAAGAATATGTTCGTCAAACCTGGATTTTACAAACAAATTGTAGATTTTCTTTTTTTTTTTTTGTAAGTACAAATATATATTCAAAATAAAATATAAAATAATTTTTTTAAAAAAGAATATGGAAAGACTTTTTTAATAAATTTAAATTTATAGTCGTGACATAGCAAAAGTTTTCATGGAATAATTAGGTATTGAAAGTTGACTAAGTGTTGGGCATGAACAAATTTGCTTTTTTTTTTTATCCTTCACTTTTATCATACTATTTTTTAGTGTTTTATTATTTGTTTTATTTTCATTTTACTATTTTTTTAAACTTTTTGTTTTTTTAAGACATTTTAATTTCTATTGGAGTTAATTTTACTTGTTTAAAGGTACATAGAGTCATCCATAGGTTTTGACTATCACAAACATAAATCCAATTAAAAAATCATTCAAATATTTTCAACAATAACTCTGCTCAAATTTTATTCGAGTGAGGGTATTAATTAAAAAAAAGAAAAATGATTGAAGACATTGAGCATAAAAATGTTGGAAAGAGCTATACAAATATAGCTAAATTGTGCCAATTTAAATAAGTATTGCAACAGTAATGAGGGCCATCCCTTGAAGCCATCAACTACTTCACCCATTCAGTGGAATAAGTAAGTTAGTAAAAAATTCAAGGAGGAAAAGACAATCTTTGGAATAAGCAAAGAAGAAAAATGCTATTAATGTTACTAAAAAAGAAAAAGAAGCAAATTTGACTTTGATTGTGAAAAGAATGGCTCAGATCAAAGTCATCTAATTACGTTACTCAACAATAAGCCAGTAATTACTTTCTTCAATATAAAATGAATGCTTAACATTTTGGCACAAAAAAGTATGTCGTTGTAAAATTAAGATCACTTATTCATGTAAGCAATCAATGACCAAGTATTTCTTGTAGAGAGACTAAAGAAGATGGAAGTAGTTACAAATATCATTTTCTGCTCTTAGTTGTAGGATAAATAACAATTATAATTAGTTTTAATAACAAGGATTTAAAATGGCAGTGTTTAAAGATAGTCAACAACACAATTTAAGATTCAAAATACATAACTGTAAAATTAAGATTAAAATATTCAGTCAGGTTTTGGAACAAATATGAGATTTCGTTTCATAACTTTTAGATGAGCATCATTCTTTGTGGGTATATATTTATATTAAGGTTATCGCTGACTCATCAAGAATTGTCAAATAACTAAAATTAGAAGAGGATTCTTAACAAAATGCATGACTTCATCAGGCAATAACCTACAATGCCTCAAATATGCTTGTTCTCACAAAGTTTAGTACTTTAAAAAAATGTATACATACTCGTGATTTAACATTGGACCTTGAATTACTCTGACTTAAAGAATAATCTTTAAAAATATAAAAAGAATTTAAAAAAAAAAATGGTCACCCGAAGTTATGCAATGGTCATAAGAGAATCATAATAAATACAAAATTTGAGCCATAGTAGTGTATGTAAATTAATACAAATTGTTTTAAATATCAGGATATGTTGTATGAAGGTAGGTCATTAATAAATTTAACTATAAAATTGAGGAAAATCATCATTCACTGATGATTATTTAGCTAAGAGGTAATTACTTTTCGGTAAATATCATGCTATTTCAATTTTAGTAGGTGGTGAGGAACTTGAAGCCGGCTTATCAAAAAAACCTTCGTCATCGTCACAGCTTTTTGCACTTCCAGCATCGCATCCACTACTTGATTCGTCTGCGCTTCCGTCAGTATCTAAAACATCTTCTTCATCAGAAGAACTCTTTTTGGATTTTTCATTAGGATCTTTCTTTTTACATGTGCCACAAGGAGTTAGAAATCGGGGATCAATAACAACTTCCCCATAAGGTCCACGGAATATCGTTCCACAACAAACAATTTGCCTAGTTGAATAAACACAAATGTAAAATGACAATAAAACAAACTCAAACTAAATAGCAACTAATTAATTAATTATTATCAACCTTTTCCAAATGGTCATGTCCAAAAAATCAGAGACTGAGGGTGAGTCCTTTCCATGATCTGGTGAACTGTTTTGTTGAATGCGTTTTATGTCAAGAGGACTTTTTCTTGAGGCAGAATAGCGTTGCCTTTTCACACTAGACGTCATTTGCGATTTCGTTTCTAACTCACTCTCTTTGTTCAGTTGATTTGATTCCTTTGCTTTCTGCTTAAGTCTATTTGCCCTGGCTTTCGACAAGGATTTAATTCCAGGTCCGCTCCTAGCATCAACAACATGGTTCCAATGACGCGTTGATCCAGCAGGGAGTTTAAGGTAACGTTTGACTAGAAGAACACATGCATTGCAAATCTCACCAAATCGTTTTTCTTCCAAGTTGAAACAGGTTTGAAAGACTGATTCATACTTTTTACTATCAGTGAATCTTGAACTAAAATATAATAGCAAATAGTAATATTAAATCATAATAATAATAATAATAATAAACACTTCTTACCTACTAGACTTGGCCCTGCAAATACAACAGCCATTTATTGATCGGAATACTTTAGGTTTATGAAACGCAAACATTTTTGATCATAAAGGAATTAATTGAAACCTAGAACAAAACAAAAAATGCATTATGAATAACTTTGTAATGAAACTAAAACGCTGCTAAAAAATTAGTTTTATTGTCTAAAAAGAAAGGACTTGTTGGTCTCATTGGTGCATATTTTAAAAGCCCAAACGTGCAAAAAAAAAAATAATACCATTTAAAAAGGAAAGCCTTGACCTAATTTTAGAATATTATATCAATATAATAGTTTGGCATTGGAAATAACACAGATAACTGTATTACTTAAAATTGATCTAAAGTTTTTGCGGAACAACATTGAATAAATTGAGCCTCATTACTATTAATAAAAATAGATTATATCTAAATACAAACAGAAACATAGAATATAATTTTGGCCAATGCTGTGAGTGGCACGAAATAATGGATCGAGAGCTTTCTCATTTTTTTTCCTATTAATGGTATACCTCTGCTTTCAGATGAGGCCTCCAAATTTTGTGGACAAAGAAATTAGATTAGTAACGAGAAAAGAGCCATTAGGATCTTGAGAAGAAAGTCATAACCTTGAACAACATTCTTCGACCCAATTAAATAGACTACAGAAAAAACTAACATTGACACAGATAATAAAAGTACAATAATATTTTAAACAAATAACTAGTTACAATATTTTGTAGTAATAGTACACGTGCTCTGAGTAAAAAAATCCATACTCAAGAACCAATGAAACATGTATGAATATAGAAGGGAAACAAAGAGGAAATCAAAGCAGCGAATTTAAAACAAAATAAATGCATTATAATTACCGATAATAATAAGAATGATGAATAGTTTGCTCTACGGAGGAGCATGGAACTTTCAACTCAAATACTAAAAACTGAACTAAACACGTGTAAACATTCGTGTAATTCCCTCTCCCCCTCCTCACAGGTTAAAAAATGCTCCTGTCATACTACTATTTACTACACACGTAAGAAATAAATGACTAAATACCCAAGATTTGCGTTGATTTAATTACATTTAAAACTCCAAAAGTTCTATAATGACTGAAAATGTATTTTGATGAAATGTACAATATATATATATATATCAAAATCATAGTTTCTTTTTGAGAGTTATTAGCTTAGCTTATTAACTCATCACAAGGGCTAATCTCTTGTAACTTAGCAATAGACTGAAAATTAGCCAATTTTCTTATCTATTATAAAAAAAAAGAATGACAATATAAATAAGAAAAATGATGTTGACATCTCATCAGTTTATATCTACAAATTTGACGACTTTTATTTAGTTTATTAAAGTGAATTATGTACCTTAGACAAATGAGGTGGAGTATAATGAAAACAAAGCTGGCTATTTAAGTTACATGAATAGGCAGATGGCAAAGTAAACACTTTTGTAGAGTCACACTTGAACAAAACCAAAAAGATGCTTAGAATTTTATTGCATATATAAATAGAATACGAGGAACTACAAACAAGACTGTCTTATAGTAGCATTCTATAAAAATTTAAAATTTTTATAGAAATGTAAGAATGAGTTTCAAAGTAGAGTTATGATTCATTTCCCCAAGACAAAAATAAATGTAGAACTCAACTATATTCTTCTAGAAGTCTGACAATATTCTTCTAGAAGTCTGACAGAGCATTCACCAATTTATTAAAAAATGAAAGAATACCGGTGTGTGCCAAGCCTTTAGATGTATTGTCATCTCTTCGTTTTAATTCAATAAATATATATATATTTTCATTTCCGGGAATTCTATTCCTTTGGAACTTTGGAAGTCACTACTACAAAATGGAGCGACTTAAAAACAAAACTCAAAATGAATTCCTCTCAAAGCTCAATGCAGCCTCGTTAAAAACAGTTGAGCTCATGTGTGGATGCTTCACAAGTTTAGCTAATTGCAATAAAAATCCAACGCGACAATATGTTCCGCAAATTACAATAATATATTAATATAATATTCTAAATAAGACCTTGAAAGAGAACCTTCAGATCGTTTGTCCTTGAAAAGCACTACAAAATATATTTTAAATCTAATCAATGGATTGAACTTACGAGGTAATGTTGGATGTTGAGTATCCTCCGGAAGATTAATGAATTGTGGAAATCTTTAAATTGTCAATGATGACGTTGTCCCGAAAGAGCCACTCTTCTTCCCCGCACGAATTTAACGTAAGTACCAGGGAAATTGTTTTAATTTATTTTTTTTACTTATTCATTTTTTCAGGAGCGAATCAAGGCGCAAAAAAACGCTTGCCTTTAGAAAAGGCGTGTGAAGGCAGAATTTGGCTGGCTCAATATTAAAGGCAGAAAAGGCGTTTTAAAGTGAGGACTTCACAACCTGTCAAAAATGTGTGTCGCCGTTAATTTTTTTTTTCTATTTCTTTTTTTTGACAGTCTGCTTTAGCAAGAAGGAAACTGACGTCATAGCTTTGTTTTTTAAAGAACCGTTGCAAGTTGACCACGTTTTTTCGTCTGTCAAAAATATAGGTCATAAGTATTTTTTCTTTGCGTATCAAAAAGAAAGTATGCACATACATCCAATTCGAGATTCGTTTGGATAACACCTATGTTATGAGCAATTATTATTATTATTAGAATATGATATAATGTGAATATATTCATTCATCTCTTGAGAGGAAGGCTTGAATCTACTCCTTCATACTAAGCATAATAATGGAGTGAGGAGGGAATGACGTCAGTAATGGACGTCATAGAAGCGAATACGGCGAAAGTTTATTCTTCCATGATTGGTTGTGGATTTTGTATTCATGAATCAACTAAGGACTGACGTAATTTCATAATAATGATAGCTACATAAATAAACAAGTGACCTTGGAGCCCTGGACCTTCTTTTTTAGCAATCCCTTCATTGTTGATTAAGCCTGGCCTTGACATCCAAATAAGTAATACAAGGCGTTCAATTAGAGAGCTAGACTCTAGACGAAGGTACATCCTATTATTGATTCAAATAAAGCTTCATCATGTTATGAACCTTTGTGGAAAAGTTCAATATCCGATTACTTCTACACTATTTCATCATTCTTAGAGCGAGTTTGAGCACATAATACTGTATACAATATATACTATGGTATAAGTAGCTAAGCAGTTCAATTGCAGGTGTGGAAAAAATATAAAAACAACTCCGTTATATGCTGACAAGTATATCATTCTTATATGCTTTGCTATGTTCTCCTCGCTGCCTCGTTTCCCATTTTCTTTCTCTTTTCAATCTTTATAATATATTGTGGCAAAAATCTACCTTGGTTGATGCAGCAACAAGCCAAAGGAAGGAAAAAGAACAAAACTCGCAATTACTCAGACCATAACATCATTACTTCATTATCTATTGCTTCTTTTATTAGTAGGAGGAAAAGAGGAGCGATGATGAGGATCCAACTCAGTTTTTGTATGCATATATTGCCTATTATCTACTCACATCTATGACTTATGTTGGTAGTTTCTCTTATGAGATTAAAATGAGATATTTTAATTGAATAGTATTATAAAATGATGAAAAAAGAAGAGTTATTGGTGTGATGGGTACGTATATAGACGTTTTACCAGATAGGTAAACATGTGAAGAGAAAGGGTAATAAAAGCCTCTCTCCCTCATTATGTACTTACGTCATCAAATACGTTTGAATGTTATGAAGAATTACACAACAGGGAAATCTATATAGAATTAACGTCATGGACAGGCCATCTGTTATTGAATGAATGATGTGCTTCCCTTTAATTCCAAACAAACGCATTGATGAGGATTTAAAAATTGTTTGTCGTCCACGTCGATGCAAGTTGCTTTGAGCTCTTAAATGGAATGGCCAACTTTTGATATATTATTATCTATATTATTTCCTGATATTTCTAGAATAATAAGGAATTCTCCATTTTGCTCATATTTACTAGGTATCTAACCTAAGATGTCTTCCTTTGAACACGAGGTGTGAATCATAAATGCAATTCGTTACTGTGTGTGAAAAAATTGAAGTATATTTTTTAATGAAATGTATTTTTATTTACAAATTTATAACATCCCATTAACTGCTAATTGAATGATTCACCTCTTGTCGCGAGTGAGCAACGGCATGCGGCAATCCATTGCCTCTAACTTTATTCTCGTATGATCATTTCATTCTACATATATAAATAGATATAACTTTTAAAAAAATCCAACTCACTCTTTGTCTATGGTATTATATGAGCGGCTCTGATTGCACACGTTGGAATTAACAACGTCTCATAGATACAAAACCATTCGAAAGAAAAGCGATGGCTATCCATATTGACTATATTATATCAATATCATATATGTATTATGTACATAGGAGTGAGCGTATTCTTGTTTTTGCGGATGCTTGAAAATACGTACTTACGTTGGTAACCTTCAAGAATTTGATATTTTTTACGTTTTTAAAAGATTCCACATTTTTAAAAGTACATTATACGCCCAACACGTCTTTTTTTTTTCAAGGAAAGGAGTTTTAAGGCCAAAGCTTATTCCTGCTCCTTACTTTCTAATTAATCTACATAGATACATATCCATGTCACTTATAAAATATAGGATACGCTACTCTATGAATTCAGCTCAATGCATTTCATGACTAAAGCAATGCTTCATAGTTATTTGTAGAGTGCAGTAAATACCTACGATACAACATCAAATACTATAAACTATTATTAAGAAAGTCCAAGTCAAAAAAAAAATAATAATAATAGAGCATTAACTAAGAATCAGGATTTAATTACATAATTAAATGCATATGAATTCAAGGTCATTGAATATACGATGTGATGTGATATAGAGAAAGTAGGATCATTTTCATTTATTGCTTTAATTTGCTTATATATAAATTCATGCTGATGCTTCCTAAATAAAACTGTGCATATCCTAAAGGATCTGCGATGACTTTGACAAACCGTTTCGTTTAATTTTTTAGAAAAGGTACAAACGTATCAAATGGTTTTCCCAAAATACGCCAAACAGTAAAAGAATGCACATGCATATCCTCTGAGTCATTGTCATTTATAACTAGGAATTCAAGGTATGACAACATCGGAATTAATGAATTAATTGGCGCCCGTTTTACAAAAATGATTAAATGAAATATCTCTAGAGAAAACCCATTTTTATTCCTTCATGGATGAATAATTGAAATTTTTGAAATTCATTGAAGATTTGAAACACTATTTTCAACCTTTTGCACTCGTTTGAAAGATATATGCAGCTATTTAAATTTCACTACGAAACAAAAAATGGTACATGAGTAAGTTCAACATCCGTGAAAGAAGATGTTAGTATCACATTCAAGTAAAATCATCACTTCGTTGAAGCCAAATTATAGTTTTATATTGACTCAAAATGTTATTGAATCTGATAACAAAATGCATACAAGATGAAGTCAAAAAAATTCTCATTAAGTTACTTCTTGTAATACAAGGGATTCGTTTCCAGTGATCTATAAAGAGAATTGATCTTTTTCCGTAAACTAATGGTATTATTTTTTTTATTTGTCAAGTCTACATACATACTTCAACGATTTAATCAAAGTCTTATTTCTTCTATTATCCTTGGATTCAAAGAATTTCCGGGATTTTGGCATATATAGCCTACTATGCCGTGTTTACTATCTATATTGATTTTTATTTGACAAGGGTATCTCTCGAACCAGGAGTGCTGGAACCAATTCATAAGTGTGTGTGTGTGTGTGTGGGCAGTTTGATAAAAATGATGGCGCATATTGATGACACGATGCAAATCATGTACTTTTTGGTTGATTATTATTGTTTTTCAAAAAAGGGGTGCCAACAGGATCCCTTGCCCGTCCACAAGTTCAGATGCTGCTCTTTTTGGCCATATTTCCAAGCAAATGGTTTAAGAAGTGGTGTCAGTTCTTTTAATTAACATTTGGAAAGGATATATCAACGTTAGGGATGTGCGGTACTGACGGTATAAAGTTGCGTAACTAACTAACTAACTAGGTAGGTAGGTAACTGTTCTTACAATTAGATAATAGTTAAAAATAAAAAGGGAGAGCGAAGAGCTACGGTAGCCATTTTTTTAAACATACCCTGCATGGGAAAGTAAAAAACATATTAAGTAAGGACAGAATGATCAATACGAAAATCAATTTTATGTGCCAAAGGTGATGTCAGATGTGATTGAACATTGGCTCTTATTTCCTCATCTGATCAGTGATCATCTACCGGGTGCGTGAATCCTATTTTATAATCACATAGTAAACATTTTAAAGAATAATCTTAGGGGACATGTCTCTCCTGCCTCCCCCCGGAGGGGTTTTCACCCCTACACCTCCAAACATACTGTGACTGCACTCTTTTTGCATGTCGTAACTATAAAGATTTATATCAAACCAGTTTTAAGGATTGTGTTAGTACTAAGGTAGCCCGGAAAAAACCATCCAAATAATGAAGAGTTCCTGTATTCGACGATGATTACTAGCTTTAATGGAATTTAATTATGACATTGAATATTACATTAAATTATAATTATTGTCAAGTCTCGACGGGAAAGAAAGGAATGTTCATTTACGTCAAGATTTTTATCCAGTGAATAAAATTTTATACAAATAACACAGGTCAACTGTCAAAAATCCTAAGGGGTATATATAAGTATAATAAAAGTTATTCAATTTTGCAAGCTAATTTCAAATCTTTAATTTTTTTTCGAGAGTCCGATGATTTTCGAGAAATCGGACCCTACTTTTTGAGATATTTTGGCCCATTTTCCAACTTCAACTTCAATTTAAGTCTAGAAGGATACTCATTTTGTGCATTAAAAAATAATCATTCGCCAGTGTATTTAATGCAAATTCAATTTCCAGTCTTTGTTTTTGACCTAAAGGCACTCCTGGGGGCAAAGGGGATGGGAGTAGGCCCAAAAGTAGACCAAAACAAGTAACACTATTCCTTGGATATCGGAGTTGCCTTTTAGTTAAATAGGAGCTTAATGTTTTCGAATTTTGTTACTTTCAGCTGATTTCAAAATCTTCTGCGCACTACTACTTCTGTCTATTTCACTTGTTGTTTCAGTAGCTCTTTTATTTCTAGCGAATTTTTGTTCGAAATTAGATGAAAATTTACACATTTAGATTGACGATTTCTTCTTAGTTAAGGGTCCTTATCGAACAATTGATATCTCATTTGAAAGCTGTGGGTCTCAGATTTTGAATGCATTCCTTATTAATTCATATCATGTAATATTTAATGAGTTGTTTAAGTACAAACGTTTTTTGAAAAAAAAAATTTACAGATTTGAAATCAGTGTGCAAAAGTGAATAACTTTTATTCTACTTGTACCCCTTAGGATTTTTGACATTTCAAATTTGTTGATCCGTGTAATTATAGTCTAGTCACATGATTAAATACTATTAACTTGATACACGGGTACCAACGTTTATATTATATTATATGTACATGAATCAATTCTATTTGATACGTTTCATCCATGAATTAAAATAAAGTGCCAAGTACAATGAGGAAATATGTAAGGTCCTGTTTGAATAAACCACTAAGCAGAACAAGAAACGTGTTATACTTAGTTAAATTATTTGTATTCATTCATGACATGAACTGTGGTAGCTTTTGAGATGCAATGATGAATTGTTTCAATGGATATACTATTTCATCATCCATTTGTATGAAAATAAGGAAGTTCTTGTTCATTTCATTTTGAGAGGAAATAAGATGTTTTTCTTTGACCTTGTAAGAATGAGTGGCAGAGATGTGTGTTTTCAAGGATATATTTTGCAAGAATTTTGACATTCAATACTAACTGGGAGAGAAGAGATGGAAAAAAAGGTTAGGTTGAGTGACACAAACATACATAACGACCATGCAATGGTAGAAAGATACCAACATGACTGCCAATATATATATATATATATATTACAAAATATAGCCATAGGTATATAATATTGTGAAAGAAGTACACACCAGTCAAGTACGTTAGTAAAGGCACACAGAATACTAAGGGGTGGGGCATCGTTACCTACCAACATTTACATTAATGTACAGTATGTTTAATTTTTTGAATATTCTTTGCAACAGTTATGAACTCTGTAAATGTCAAAAACGTGCTCTTTGTTTCAATGTCAATAATGATGATACAGTGGGGTTATCAATAGATTCTAAAGGGAATTAATGTAACAAGTATATTAATAATTAATTAATTCATTATTATATTTCTGAGGAGATGAATTTCACACTGTTTTGCAATCAAATATTCTGAGGAATAGGAAATGATGTGCTTAGGTTGTGCAATACTACTTTTGTAATGAATTCAATTCCTAACAAAACAACAAATTAATTATAATTATTTAATCACAAATATGTTAAAAAATATTTATATTATTTTGTTTGTATGTATTTGTTATAATATACAGAGTAAAGGGTATTTTACAAAATATGTTGAAAGAATATATTTTTGAGAGTGGAATAAATGATATATTTATCATTCCATAGGTAGGTGCATATACGTTTTTTAAACTTTCGACGTTCATAATAGGTTATATAGAGTGTGTTCACATGACTTCACAGATTGACGCCATGTTGAGTGCATATAGAATGGATATATTCATTAAATAAAATGGCTTTAAAAATGAAATAAAAAAAACTAAAAGCCTGTATTGAATATCAAATAAAAAAGAGGAATATTTGAATCCCAATGAAATGACCATACTTTTACAACTAAGCTTGTTTCAGATAGATTTGAAACCAGCGTTGTTAAATATAATTGGAAAAGATATCCAATACTTGAGCAAAATAATCGTTAATGTGTACGTGTGAACGTATTATAATGATGAAGTAAGTAATAAAATATTTATATTGTACATATCAGAGTCTGACATTTTAATATTTTTAATAGACGGTATAGGTTTAAGTCTATTGTGGCATTATCCAAATAGTATTTCAACATTTTCCTTTATCTTAAAGAAACTAGGGTTTTCATTCGTATAAAATTTGGTTTTTTATATGTCGTCTTCAATATGGAGGGACTAAACAAAGCTTTTCTGTTCCTAATTCACACAAGGACGAAACTAAATGTGACGAAATGAAGATAAGACAACATGTGACGAAACTAAACGATTTAAAAAGAAAAGAATAAAAGTTGACGTAATCAATATTGATCCTATCATGTATGGATAATCATAATTACTTTTAGATAAATGTCAATTGTCATCAGTTTCCATCAAATTATCAAAGTTTTTCATATTTATATATAAACCATTATAGAATCTATGCATCGTGTTCTTTCCTTTCAAAGCTGTACTCTTTCTTAAATATTGGAAGCCCTTTCAATTTTTTTTTAAATACAGAGAATGCCAAAATATAGTAATTGGTTGTATGTATTATATGAGTCCAACGGAATTAATATTGAACAGGACCTTTCAAAGGAATCAACGATTGTCCGAGAGTCGAAAAGGAGTCGGTGAATTTGGAGGGACCTGGAATACTCCAGTTACTGGATGACATAAACTCATCTATACAAAATATGTCTAGAGCAAAAATAAAATAAAAATTTTTGTATTCTATTTGGCAGACCTCAATCGGTATTTTTTTATATATAAAGTAGGAAATCGATGAAGAATTTGAAAAGTTTCAACTGTGGGTACGCTAGTTAAAATATCTGAGAGCCCCTGACTAAGAAGAATGCATCCTTCATACTTCTTTACTTATCAAATACGAATATTAAAGGGACAGGTAGATATTACAAATGAAAAGCAGGTAATTGGATTCAACTTAATCAATAATGACGATTTAAGAGTTTTCACTGTCGTATATACAAATACTCTATTTATTTATTTTCTTTATAAGTGTACAGACATGGTTATAAGTTCCAGGACTTTTATATCACCGATTTTAAACTTTTTGGACCACCCAATGCTTCTCAAACTACTTGGGTAAGTTTTATGTGTACTTTATTTATTTAATAAATACAAAAATAAACTATAAATGCACTTTAGTGACCCTCAAGTAACTGAGTTACTTGTACAGTCTGTATATTTTATCAATTTCAATAAATTATACAGAGACCTTTTTTTATATAGAGAATATGACTTAACAAATAATTAATTAAAAGTTACCATTTTTTGTTTGTTTTCTATTTATTTCTTAAACGCATTGATTCTCATTTTACTCCCCAATGACACACACTTATGTTGACGAAAAAAGAAATGTATTTTTGTGGGTTGTACAAACATTTTCAAAAAGAAAATTTATTTGAAATACAGAAAAAAAAATGTTGTTACCTTCACTGACATGCCCTCCTTGAAAATGATAATTTCTAAGAGTGACACAAGGAAATATTGTTGAGAAACAAAGAGCTTTTAAGAGAATATTTACATACATACATACAATATTATTTATTTAAGATATCCATGTTCAATTGACAGTCAAACTACAAAGTACATACAAAAGGAAGGAATACTTCAGTATACTTTCTCATGTTTTCAAATTCTTAAATCAAAACTTTTTCTTCAAAGGAATTGAATTATTCTTTCACCAGCAATTGAATGCAATGATAAAACGACCTTAAACATAATTTAAATATTTCATTTTAAAAATAAAAGTCCATAGTTCATTTATCAATTTTTATATTATTAGAATTTAGATAAAATATGTACTTGGAATCTCAGTCAAAAGGAAAACACTCATCTCAGCACAACAATTGGGATTTCGTCTTCCGTATGTGCTATATTTAATTCTATTCGTTTAATTAATTAATTATAATTAATGTCTTGCTCTTTTTGTTTTATGGGATGGAACTTTGTAGTTAGTCCCTCAAATCATTGTGTGAAACACTTTGATTATAATCGACAAATTAATACCTATCCAGCAACTTTAAATACTCAATAGAAGAATTATTTCTGTAGTGTAGTAAATTTGCTTCTTTATTTAAAAAAAATATTCCCAATAAATACATCAACTTTTAAAAGTAATTACAATGTATCTTCAAAATTCTCCAAATACTTAACCCATTGTATTTTATCAGAGTTTTTGTTCATAGTCTGAAATTATTTTAAACAAAGGATTCATTGTCAATTTCAATTTTACTTTGTTAGAAACAAATAAAATATAGAGTGGAGATGTCTAAGTATAAAAATAATTTGTTAAAATATATGTAACTAGAATAACATCCCTTGTTCGCACGTGAATTTGAGGTTAACAACAAAAGTCCTGGTTTGTTTATTTTTTTTATTTAGAAAAGACACATGAATAACTTTTCAGAGTAAAGCAACAATTAAAGTTAAAGAACTTATTAGGACTATCGTTAAGCTCAAAGATTTTTTGTAGTTATGGATAGTTAATGATATCGCTTGGTTTCAAAAAAATATTAGACCATTGTATCATATTTCCTTAAATAAAGTTCTTGGCACATCGGTAGCTTCGGTCGAGTTCTCTTTTTAGTAGTCCCTTAGTTCTTTTGGCCTTTTTAATGTACTTTTTTCTTAAATTAATGAATCATTTTATTTTAAATAAAGCCTATTACGTATATAAATGCTGTAAGACATAATTCATACTACAGTAAATACATTTTTTAAATTAGTGCTCAAAATTATGCCAACTTTATTTCTGTCAAAAAATAGATTTGTTACTTAAAGAAAATTCACTTCCCATGGCAAAAATATTCCTTCAGGTTTTGAATACAAAATTTAATTTTGACTCTATGGGTGTTTTTTTTTTAGATAAAGCCAATATAAATAATAAGTAGATATTTCAACTAACAGTATTTATTATTCAATTAATGTTTAGAATTTTAGTGAAAATGATGTCAGAAATGGACGCAGAAAAACGAAAAATTGAGCTTAACCATTTTTTCTTTTGGGTATCTGAGGAGTCCAAAAATATTTGATAATGGTATGTTTGTTATTGAAAGTTTGGAGGAGATGCGTGTAGAAGTTTTTATGTCTGCTGTTTTATATACATATATTAAGAGATAGGCAAAATATTCTACAAAATTATTATTATTCTTTTAGTTAAAAATTCAAAGATAGAGGTTTTGTGATTATTAATCAATAGTTCCGAAATTTTTATCTCTACTACGTGTAAAAATTTATGGATCTAAATTTGAAAATACGTTTAATTCTATTCATTCTTACTCTATTTATTATAAATCTTTCACTATTTTGAAATTCCATTTGATAGAGCTAAAAATTTATTACTTTAACGGACAGAAATGAATGGTCAGACTATTTATCAATATTAATAATTTACATGTACAAGTTATAAAGAAAAGGACTTATATACATTTATGCACACATAAACACTCAGTGGGAACTTAAGCTTACTTTAAAAAAAAATCGTTTTTGTCATGCAAATGTGAACTCAAGATAATGTGATTATAGAAAATGAACAAAGAAGTTAAAGAACTTAATTAAATTCAAAAGAGAGTAGGTTTGTGTCTTTTTATGAGATATTATTCATGACACGAAGTCAAATGACGGATTTAAAACATGAAATAGCTCTTTATTCTTCGCAAGTCACTTAATATAAATTCTATGAATGATAGTCTGGCAAGGAAAAAAATATTAGGAGTAGGAATGTATGAAATTCTGTCTAACTTGCTAAACTCTCTTAATTCTTCTCAATCAATGACCTGCAAAAAAATATTCAAAATGTGGAGTGCTTCTACTACCATAGGCGCCTGAACAGGAGCACCCATCAATTAATGAATTGGTTCCAGCATCCCCGGCATCTACCTTGGGATTGAGAAAGTCAATAATTCAAGTACTTTGTAGTGTACTTCGTTACTTTTGCATACTACTCTATGAAAAAAGTTATTTAGTATTAACATTACTTTACTCATCTTTTAAATTGCTGGTTTCATTCTTTATATTCCCTATTTTTGATGATATTCCTTAGTATAGTGGTTCTCAAATAAATACTCGGAATAAATACATATGTGCCGCGAAGAAATAATGGGGGTTTAACATTTAATTTAATTTGTGTTTAATGAAGACGTTTAATATCTTAATCATGATGACAGCGTGGAGTTCAAAATTGGTGAATTTCTGGAATCTAAAGTTAGAATAAGCTGCAAACATAACATTAAAATAAAACTGAATCAAAAACATACAAATTTTTTTAGTTTAAGTCTGAAATAATCACATATAATTAATTTTAGATGCACTCTTATCACCTTCGTAAGTCTGTGACTTATTCACGCTATCTAAACATTTTCCGCATATTGATTGGTAGGCTTTGTTATGCTTTAAATCATTTATATACCTTGTTTACAATAACCCGGGTATTATAGTCCCAAAAATCCAACTTCCGAATATTATGGTCTCTGGGTTAAGGGGTTTTATAATTTTATAGCAAAAAGTCTTTATGAGTATAAAATATTGATTTTTTTTGTAATAGATGTGCCGCGGAAATTTAAAGAGCTCGATAGTGTGCCACGACTTAAAAAAGGTTGGAAACCATTGCCTTAGTAGAATAAACTATACATAGTCTGAGCGTCTCATATTTGTTTTGTCGTTGACTTATTAAAAATTAAATTTGAATAATTTTTAGAGTAGTAAAATGTAGTTTTTACTTTAAAAATTAACTCATATGTCTGCATTAGAGTCTCTCATCCATTTAGTTCTTATTCCACCACCATGAAGTTAGAGTACTCTGATCCTAATATCTTACTACTCAACACTGAGTCATGACCCATTGTTTTTTTGTTTTTTTACCAAACTCTGAAATACATTCAAAAAATTTCCTTCAAAGATAACTACTATCTAAAGAATCTTTTCATTTGAACGAACTGACATATTTGGATAGGTATAAACTTTTTGATTCATACGTAGTTTAGTACATACATACAAAGGTGTGGTAAGAATGAATGCAAAAGAGATGTATGAGAAATGTGTTTCAAAAGAAGAGTCATACTCTCTCAGGTACGTAGGCATGAGTAAATCGAGTGAGGTATCATCCTAAAAATACAATACAAGGAGTCAAGGAATTATGTATTTTTCTATGAGTTATGTATGTATTTAACTCTTCGTCATTAATACATAATATAATAATGGCAAAGATCGTTTATTATCCTATTATTACCTCTTTTGCTGTTCATTTGTTTAGTGTCAAATTTCATAATTCCTGTACCTAGACAGTCTCTCTTTTTTTTTTTAAAGAGACTTTATAAGACATACCTACTACATATTATATATTATGTACATGATTCCCGTACTTTATAGGCAATGAAATGGGATTTTATATATATATGTATATGTACTTATTTAATCCATGAAATAAGGGAGACATTGATCAGATATCCCTGAATAAAATGCCACATATCTGTGGTAAATATACATCCAATAAAATGAGATTATCCAACATCAATCTAAAGTATCATTTTCCGGTATGTGAGGATCTATCATAGGAGTTGAAATCATTTTTGCAAAAAAATTGTACATAATATGTTCATTGCCAGATAATATGTATGTATACCTATATAAATATTAGTTTATAAATATATTCTGTAGACTCATCTATGAAACTTACATTTCCTTCCTCTACCTATAAATATGAACTGAATCTTTCAGTTAATTTTGCATGTTCCATTTGTCAACCATGTACATAATATACTACCGTAGGTATATTTATATATATATATATATATATATATATTTCCATATTCTTTTACGTAACATCATCGCTGTATACCCATAATATATATATATATATATGTGTACATACTTAAAATACTACCCATTTCGATGTAAACAGAAACAACAGCAACCTCTCATCCTCATTCTCATCAAAGTCCCTTTGTAGAAACTATTAGTACACGAAATGTGTAGATAGTTGAAGCAAGCAAAGCAAGCACGCTTAGTCATGAAGCTTCTATCATCATCATTGGACATTCCAGCATACTACTACTACTACTACTACTCTGAGCGCGAGCACACCTTTAAGGTAAAATAAGCAAGATACACACACTCACATACTATTTAATTTAAAAACGTAGTCTGTATACAGTCAATAAGATCCTATGTAGGGCCTTCAGTGTTAACTGAAAAAAACTACAGCAACGTTCTATGTGATAAATGTGTGAGGAGTACGGAGTGATTAGAGGAGGGATATGAAGATATCCTGATCTACTTATGAATCTTGTGAAAATTCAAATTTAAAGGATACACAACATAAATTTCTTGTGGTAAGTTTAATTGGGGGCTGAGGGTGTCATAAATTGCACTCCTTTTTCATTTAAAAAGGGGACTTCTATTAATATTATTCTGACCTTTTCTTTTGACCGTTGGAAGACGCTATACATACATAGTATACATATGTATATTTTTTAAATTAGGACTTAAAACACCAGTACTCTTTGTCTCCAAAGATTATTTATTTTAAATAAAAAAAATATAAGCGTTGCAACATAAAACGTTTTCCCATTTTATTTTGGTAAAGTTAAGGTTTGTTACAGACTACCGTTAAACATACACAAAAGGTATCGAACCTGATTGACAAAAGAGGGAATTCAACGCTTGATCTAATTGTCTCTCAGATTTTAACTTTGATTTTCAATGACAGGGAAGGGGAAAAGGTTAGAGTTGGAGAGGGAAATGGCGGGCAAGAGAGACTTACAGGGTGTTCAAAATCAAAGTACTCATGATGTATGTTTATATAGGATATTTTTGCGACCAAAAGAAAACAACAAATATTTCCGCCTACGTCCAGCTGCTCCTAATTTTGTAATAAACCAACTTCCCTAACAAAACCAAATGTACACACGATAATAAATAACTCTGTCCCGTATAAGGAATCTCCTGCATATTCAATGATATGTCTCAAAATGAATCGAAAAAACAATTTATTTTATTGTTAAACGATCATAGGTTTCGTGAGTTTGTTTAAGTTCTTAAATCAATTTTCTGATCTCTCATTATATAATAGTGTGATATCACCAGATGTTGTGTCTTTTATCAATAACATTATTACCTACAACATTTGTTGTAAATTAATGGGAAAATAGTAAACTTGCATATAGCACGTACTTTCGGGAGCTCAGTATGTACGTAGAATAGAATGTTGGATCGAGTATGGAAGAATCATTTCTATAATCTATCTGTTCTGCGTCGTTACTTGTATGTAGTCATAATCCATCATTTGTTTTCAACAGAGGACTTTATCTTTTGTTGTGCCTTGATGAATGACATTTTATTTATTATATTAATATTTAATTGCATCTGTCAAAAAGTAATGCTTCAGTAGAAGGTCTACTGAAAGAAATCACAAAATAAAAATAACTACCAATAAGAATGAATGTTTCTTATAAGTATTAGGTCATATGTACATCACGACAAATACTAACACAATGTGTTTCTCCGGGCTAAAAACGCAGGAATTTACAACATCGTATAAAGTTCTTGAAATAATGTCTATGATTTGTAGTAGTCTCATGAAAGGAATTGCATAAAGGGTGTTTAAACAAGGACATGGCTAAATGCTAGTGCGTCTTGAATACATTTTGCAACATTTAATCCTTGAACCTAACCATGTCTGAATGGATAAAGTGTACATTATTGTTGTTGTTGTACTCCAAAACAAGCCACATTTTTGTGGTTGTATTTGCCTTATGCATGCCTAGTAGGAAGCATATTTCCCTTTCCTCAGGTCTAAAAAAAATCCTTTATATTCAGAACTAAAAATATGTACTTTCGATATGCTCTATAAATGTATGTATTTGATTTGAAGGCAATTGACTTGTACAAACCTTTTAGTAGGCTAATTGTCATTATTTATTATATTTTTTGACAAGCTTCGTGTAACTTCTACCACCCCTTTTTATGATCAAAAAACCATGATTGTGAAAAACTGACATGGATTTTTGATACTGAAAGAATGAATAATAATGTCGACTCCCACCGATACATTCATGAAGTGTACCTACATAATATGTAGATAGCTATGTGAGTAGTAAAATGCTTAAGACACGAAAATGAGAGTCTGTCAAGTTAGCATTGAATACAATTTTGAAGTCCTTGACGTAAAACCAAAGGACTTTGAACATTTAATATTATATGGAAAAACAAAACAAAAAACAAAAACAAAAAATAACCTTGTAACTTCTATGTACCTATGAATATCATTTAATTTTAGTGATGCTACTTGAATGGGGATGCTCAAATGACTAATTAACATCACTCAAATACTAACATGCAATGCCCATTTAATAAGTTTTCATTTTTTTTAAATATTATGCATAATACGTATGTATTATGATTGTGATTAATTATAATTATTCAACTTAAGCCTTGAACTCCTGTTCCTTCTTCCAGGTGAATGAAATCAAATAAAGGAAATGAAGGATTCATATTCAGAAATGGAGTTAATATTATAGCTTATTTCTGAATGACAATAGTGAAAAAAGTAAGATAGTGAAGGAGTTTGTGTCTACATACATACATAGGAGAAATAAAAACACACACAATGGATTCCAGATATTGGGGTGATAATCAGTATGGAGGATCCGGATCCTATAACTATCGTCCTGGAATGATTCAAAACTACGACTATGCCAATTGGGGCTACATCATCCTCTATATCATTGTAATTATTTTGAGTCTCTTCGGAAATCTTCTCTTTCTGTTGACTGTTAAAAAGAACACTTTGCTCCAAAAGACTCCACATTTCCTATTAGCTACATTAGCAATAAGGGATTTAATTGTTACACTCGGAGTAATACCTTTTGTCATTGATAGTCAGGTAAGGAAAATTTTCACCATGATTCTCCGCATTTCTTTATTAAATAAGATTGTGTGTGTTTATTTTTAACTATGTCATTATATGAGTGATTCTGTGTCTTCAACTTTTACCCTTCTTATGCATGTATGTATGTATTTATAAGTATTTCAAGCAAAAGGTTTCTTTATATTGCCTGTTCTTGTATAATAAACTGTTGCATCATTTACATTTAAGCCATTAAAGATTTGAAGATAAAAAGAAAACGTACAATATAATATTTTTATATGATAAAAACAAAGGAACCTGTTTGCCTCTTGAAACAAAAGTCAGTTGAAATGACGAAATCATTTATACGTCTTTCTTTGACTAAATGCTTTTTATATCTTCCTTTGAATCATGCTTGACTCAAAGTAGTCAAGCAATTTACAAAATAATGGAGAGCTAAATAATTTTTTCCTCATCAACAATATTAAAATTCAATCTTAGAAAAAGATAGACGATGCTTCAATAAAATTAATAATAATTATAAATAAAAAATGTTAGTGTGTCTCAAGCCTCGAGTCTTATTCAAATCGGAATGTTTTACATGGCGTTATTCCACTAGTCATTTTGCATAGTATTTTGTTGTCAGCTGTCAATTTCTATACTTTTCTTCCACGTACTAGTGGTTTGAACGTAGGCCATTTAAATTTTTGTTAATCTATGAACAATTAATCATCGACTATTAAATGAAGTACAATTTTCAAGGTTGAAAAGAATTGGCTAATTACCAACTGATTTTTTGCGAGATACAACGGGTTTAGAGTCGAGTTGTGAGTCTTTTCACTTTGATCCAAGTCTCAAGTCCCACTTTAATGAAACTTAAGTGCGACTCTAGTCCGAGTCCCCAACTCTGGACAACAATAATTAATTACTCATATACTTTCAAATAGCCATCCAGGATGGCCCATAATACACAAATCAACCTCGACTATTAAATTGGACTATTAATCCTTGTCACCATAATTTCTGAATCCGATGGTTAACATTTAGTGCAATTTGAAAGGGGTACATCAATGATTTATTGAAGTAATTTAATTAAAACACAGCAGCTGGATTAATACTTGGATACCCCTTTTATGGACTTACTTTACTTCAAGATGAATGATAGATAAAGTGGGGCCTCATTATTTGAGCATAGTAACATACAATAACTGTAGTTGTGTGAAAAAAATGCATGTAAGATTATTCTTTCTCATTGAACATATGCATAATACGTGAAGCAGTTGCGGAAATCTCGTTGTAGCATGTCACCCTCCTAGATTAATTTGAAACCCATAAAATTAGAATTATCATTTATAGAAAAAGCAAAAAAATTAATCAAATTGTCAGTTTATAATTTAGTTATTATCCCCCCTTGGAATTATTTTTTAAAATTTAGACTATACATATTATATGTCGTAAAACGTTACGCCATGTGTGTTTTTGAGACCCATGAAAAGGGCAAAAATATATATTGCATTAATTGTTTCAATAGGCGGTTCAAAGTCTACTTCAGAAGTTAGTCATATCAAGATATCATTAGTATACTTTATTAATTAAAATGAAAGCCATTGAGAAATACATGCAAATGATACAGACATTATATATTTATATCTGATTTAAAGTCACTACCTTATAATATTCTTTGCTTGTCTTAAGAAATGATGCACGAGTTAAACTTGGATCTATCTTTACACTGTATTCTCCCTTTAGCTGCTTTTCATCAGTTGACTCTTCTGATTTAAAGGAGCTGACACGTCGGCTTATGAACTCAAAAAAGGTATTATTTATGATATTGATATATAAAAAATATATTAAATCAAGGATTCCACGCCCTTTTTTTGAATTATTGAATATTATACAAGTATTAACGATTGATTTGTATTCATATTGGTAGAATTCATCAATGCATGGGTATATCTAAAAAATAACACTGCCCAATATTAGAAAGTTGGCAACAAATAAAATACATAAGGGTTGCTACCACTTGTTTTTTCAAATTTTTCCTTTCCTTTTTAAGAGTCGAGGTTGGGAGTGGACAAAAAAGCTCGTCGTGACAGGGGAATAACTTGTCTAGTTATTTTTAAATCACGTAAAATGTGGTTTTTTTGTTTGTTTATTATAAGTCAGATGTTGAAATTAAACTCTTCTGAAACTGACATACAAATGTAGTACATATGTACATACATTGTAGCATACATGCCTTTTCCTCCTACTTTATTTTTGAGAAACCTTCCTGTAAAAGTTATTATCATAATTATGAACATACCTAGCTTTTTAAAATAGTTAAATTATATTATAATAGATTGGTATTTAAATGATTTATAAATTATGTTATAGAAATTGTCATCCATGCTCAATAATCAATTTTCAAATCTTTAGGCTGTGAATTTTATGCACTGGAAGGCCGGTGAGGCTCTTTGTAAGGGATATTCATTTCTTAATTATGGAACCATGTCCCAGCACTCTTTCAATATTGTCTTTCTTATGTACTTTCTGTATTTTTGGTACAGAAAACAAGAGAGCTATGCAAATACGGATGGGAATATTATCCGTAGAGACACAAAGTAAGTGGAGTCATGATCCCTCTATTATAGGAAAGACAAAGTAACTCGCATTATTTTTAGGATGCATAAATGGTCAATTCCGCTTATGTGGGTGATTGGAATCAGTTTAGCCATACCAGCAGGAGCATTAGCATGGCAAAATATAAATCCTGTCAATGGAAGTCGTATGTGCGTACTGTGGCCAGGCTATGGAAGTGGAAACAATTATTGGGCTAAACTCAGCGTCGTAATCGGAGGTTTCCTCATTCCACTTATTTTCATCGTCTTTCCTGCAGTAGCACTTCTAATGCAAGTCGCCAAATGTCGAGAACCAAGACTGGATCCTCCTCACAATAGAACTGCAGCAACAGGGGTAGCTTTGGTTGTTATACTCATTGTGACAAGGTTTCCTTACGAAATCCATCAAATGGTTGGACTATTCAATCAAGGTCGTATAGGAAATCGTGTGGACCCACAGTGGAGCTCCCATCAAACAAATAACAACTTTGAAAAAGGTAAGTAGATGTAATAAAAAAAAGCTAGGACTTCTCAGTTTCAAGCCTTCCATTTGTTTCAGAAATGATTTTCAACGCCCTTATATACATTGCTCCTGCAATTCATCCAATTTTGTACTTCCTTATGAATCCTTTATATAGAGACTGCTTGAAGAAAACTTGGAAAACTGTCATTTGTAGTAAAGGCAACTCCGAGGTATAACTTCTTTAAATGATTATTTAAAATTCGAGTCATTTGACTTCTGCTTCTTTGGTAGGGACAACAAGATAATAATAGTAAGGAAAGGATGAAAGAGATGAAAAGGATCCCACCTCAACGGAATCGAGCTCCTCAAAATATGAGATCTAAAGAGGAGCCACTCGTTGATCGTCGTCATCCAGTTATAATACCTGCTGTTTCAGGAAGCTCTGGCTATTATAATGCTAGACATCATCCTAACCCTCACTATGATGGCAATCTTAGCTTTGAAGAACGACAAACCATGCGTGCCATTGCAGACCATAACCATTTCCCTCTTGATAACTCTTTCGAGACCCATTCCATCATGACTACATCACCAAATTCAAACTTGCCACCTGTTTTTGAGTTTGAAGGACTTAAGTATATTGATACAGCTCGAGTAGAGCCCCGAATTGCATATTCCCCGGAGAAAACCCCACCTAAAACTCCTGATACTCCAAGATATGACCAAAAACCATTCGCTGATCCTGTTGAACGGTTCATGCAAAATAACGCTTGGCAGCATCCCATGGAAATGGTAGACTTCTCCATTCCTACACTTCCTGAAAGTCCTATGTTAGTGCGTTCACAATCAAGGGTTGATGATCTAGATGAGACTGTTGAAGTTCTGGATGAGAGCCCTGGAAGTAAAAAAAGAAATAGGAATTATAATAGTAGTAAGGAGGTGCGACTTTGAAATTGATTTTTATTTTTATCCCTTTCTACCTGAATAACTCACTCATTAACAATTGAATAAATACCCTTGAACATTTCTTTAAAAAATATTGGAGCATGGAAACTTTCTAAGAATTAGAAATCAAAATCTAAGGAAATAATGATCTCAACTTTTTAATCATCTTATTTGTTCTATAAATTAGATTAATTATTTCAACTCACGGAGCTATACCTACGTATATAATATATTTATATTATACATATATTTGTATAGTAGAAAATAATGTGCTGATTACTCCTTTCAACCCTTTACCTCTTTTTTTACCTTATTTTCCCTGTATATCAACACTTTTATTTATAGCACTGCTCAATATTGTAGCAAAGCATATTAATATTATATTATATGGGTCATTGACAGAGCGTTGAGTAGCCTTGATAAGTATAGAAAAAGGTTTCGTGTTTATTATTATTTTAAATGTTACGTAGTCTGGTCATTGTTGTTGGTTTAATTGATTATAAGATTGATTTTGTATAGATAAAATATGTTCTTATAAAGTGTTCTTTATTGTAAATAAAGTATGAATTTTCACAACTAATCGATTACTGTGTGTGTCATTTCCTAGTGTTTTTATGAGAAATAGCTTCAATATTGAAAAAAATAATCCTGTCCTTCTGTGAGGGATTTTTAAATTAGAATGAATTTAATAAGTTAAGTTGAGATTAATATTTCCAAAATGATTCCCTAAAAAAAATTAAAGAAAGAAATTGTTACGATAGAGTTATTTAAAAACAACCAAGCGACTTATTTTATGTTTCATTGATCCTACTTAATTTATACTTTTAGGAATCCATTTTGAACAATGGTTCAAAAAAGAATGTGATACAAAAGCCATTAACATCGCCTCATAACCAGCTCTTAAGTCGCACATCTGGAATTGAAATAAAGATTAGTGGGAGATCAAGATCACGAACGGATCTATGTCCTGATATTCCTCGTTCCAAATTTGAGCATTGTGTCTGATTAGAAATGGAATTTTTATTAATATTATTTATTCATCCCCTTCCTACCTAGTCATACAGAAAACCTTAGCTAAAAAAGAAAAAAAACAAAACAAACATAGTTTATGCAGCATACATGAAACTGATCGACCCCTAACAGTATTACAATTTGACTTTAAATACATTTTACAAATTTGTCCCATTGTTTAGAAGGCTTTTTCTTGATACATATTATGTAAACAATCATTTTATGTAATCCTTTAGACTTTCATTGATCATAATATATTCTATGCATATAGTAATAATTGATATATGTATGTACATATTATTTAGTTCAATAAAACTCGCTATGAGGATTTTATATATAGTTATATGTGTTGATTTATTTCACTAACTCAAATGATGTCTTTACGCTATAATGTGTCTCGAATCAATAGAAAATCTTGTATGATTTATTGTATGCACTGAAATGATCGGCTGGATACTATGGATATTTGTTTTAAGGATACTTGGACAATGCTTTGATATTAAACGGATAAGGCCTTATGGTAGGTTTAAAGTCTTTGCTTCTTGATACATTACTCATATTCACTCATGGTAAATTCAATGTACAAAGTTTGAACTTTTTTATCACTCAACCTCGACAAGTTTTAATAGCACAGGTCAACAAATTTGAACTTTCGAAAATCCTAAGGTGTATAAGTATAATAAAATTTATTATATTTTGCACGCTGATTTCAAATATGTAATTTTTTTTTCTCGAGAATCCAACAGTTTTTGAGAAATCAGACCCTACTTTTTGAGCTAATTTGGCCCATTTTCCAACTTCAACTTCAATTTAAGCCTAGAAGGAGACTTTTTAATTTTGTGCACTAAAAAATAATAACCCACTAGTGTTTTTTAATGCAACTTTTGAGTCTATGTTTTGACCTAAAGAGACTCCCGGGGCGTAGGGGACGGGAGTAAACCCAAAAGTTGGCCAAATTCTTTGTAATTTAATAACTCCTTGAATATTACATGAAATGGATTAATAAGGAATGCATGAAAGGGCTGAGACCCACAGTTTTCAAATGAGATGCCAAGCGCCCGATAAAACTCCTTAACCAAGAAGAAATCGTCCATCTAAATGTGTAAATTTTCATTCAATTTGGATCAAAAATTCGCTAGAAATCAGTGACTCACGGTAGAGCTACTTAAACCAGCTGAAATCCTTACTAGATCTGTCTATTGCATTTTTTTTTGTTGCTCTTGTCAAGAGTGATTGTTTGGCATCATGAGCCAAGCAAGTCAAAGCAAATTCCTAAGCTAGGTTAGAAGCTCTCAAAACTCAAATTCTTCATTGAAGCCAGAGATCATTTTTATTTGGAGATAAAGTACATATTATTATATATTGATATTGTTTTTGAGCAATTAAATTTGTAGGGGGCAGCACTGTGTCTGTTTCACATTTTATTTTTCTAATTTATAGACTATACTCAAATGTACAGAGCACTACAGGCAACTATAATTGCTCCATTTGTTGTTGTAGCTATTGTCCAAATATCATTAATAAAATCAACATACCACATGCTGTCAATGGTAGTTTTTTCCTTTTTTCTTTATTTATTTCTTTCTTAACAAACATATTCATGCCTTTGGCTTAACACGTCGATCGATGTACTTGCTTTATTTCAGATTTATTTATTGATAAACAAGGAAAACCTCATACCTTCAACAGCTGCCCTTGTGGACTCACTGATTATGAAATAGAAGATCCAAGGTAAGTGTAGCACGATTGGCGATTTCATTTACACCTACAATCGTAATTATAATTTAATTACCCCCAACAACAAACTTTCTTTTAAATATTCAGGCTTTTGACAATTGGCAAAAAAGCTCAAAAAGTTGCTTCAAAGTTAAGTCATATTTTCAAGTCCGTCCAATCATTAGAAAAAAAGAAGCATCCTGCCAAAGAGAAATCAACCCATGTTCAGGATCGAACAAGATATTCCAATTTAGAATATTTACGTGGATCAAATCTATATCATGGTCGTTCGTTTTCAGATAGGAGGACTAGAAGAGGTCACGAGCCTTGGTTAAGGAGAAGATGGAAAAGGGATGTTGTATCCAAGATCTTGAAGGATAAATTTTTTGTTTTAAATATCACTCTTGATATGCCTCATAGTATGAATGATAGTTCTAACAATCTCAACGATCAAAAGACGTACAATGATGAATATGAGGACATATCTCAAGAAGAATTTGAAGGCCAGTTAAGGGAATTAAATTATTGAGCTCTCCAAATGTGTGTGTTCAACAAATTTCATTATAACAAACATAGAAATTCTCACCTCCATACAGAAAATTTTGAAAATAACCCATAAAGATTGTTCTAATTTCAGCTGTTTTTAGACTTTACAGAATAAGTTTTCTAAATTCTATTTTAATAAGAAAGAAATATTCCTCTTCTTTTTTTTTACAATATTTAGAGATTGAATGTTTTCTCACACAAAATTTTTTACCTTGTCCTGTTTGGGACATGGCCTTTCACGGTTCTAACGTGATTATTTAAAAAAATTATGATTAATAACTTGGTTCAAGGAATTGAAAAAACATGCTTTGGTTTGTATCAAAGAAATCCATTTATTGAATTTTGTCCCCAAAAAATTTGATATTGGTTTCAAAAATCCAGTCAAGTTCTAGTTTGTATCATAAGTAATATAAGTAAGATCTTCTCAAAACCCAATAAAAAATACGGATGAAGAAAACTTAGATATTAAATTATTGCATGATGTATTAAGATAAAAACTTAATTAAATTTCATCATTGACGTAGTACAAAACGGAGTTATTTTAAAAAAATATGTCCCTAGTTCAAAAACCTCTGATATCTTTGATTCAGAATCTGTTTTTATTTAATAAAATTTTAGAGTCCAGCTGAGTATTGTGCAACACTTTAATATATATATAAAAGCTTGAAAACTATGACTAGGGACAATTATTAACAATAAGCTCTTAGTTAAGCCAGAAGTTCAATATTTTGAGTTATTTGAATTCAGATATCTTTAAGTTTAAGCACCAAATATCTTGAATATTCAAGGATCCTTAATGAATTGTATCTATTTTGGGTTTTACGGCATAAGTTCACCTATAAAGCAACTACCATTTTGTTTACAATAGAATGTATTTTTTTTGAATACTAATTCATTTACAGTAAGAGGAGAGAGGATAAAGAGTATATAATTGTGACCATTAAATCAGATCCCCTTTCAGCTGTTGATTTAGCAAGTTATCATCCTAATCTAAGGCACTGGCATATGGTCACAACGATACCCCAAGGGGTGAGACCTCTTATTATCTATGTTAGGTCATTATATATATATATTGTTGCTCGGATTACAGTGGATTCTGCTTAACTGAGTCTTTAAACTTTTAACTTGATGTTTACTAAATTTATCAACATGGATTCAATTCACTCAAATCAAATTGCAAAATTTGATTTTCTTATAGTATCGATGCTCTTTACTATAAGAAAATATTAATGTTTTTTAAAGACATTTTCAAGAAATGGATTAAATATCTATTTTAAACATAATTTCCTCTTAACTATTTTTAATTTATTTTGGTTATAATGATCAGCTAAGTTAATAATATGTATTTATGTATATAATATATCCGTACATTCAATGCTGACTTAATTTGACTCTTCATACTTTAACCCGATTTGCTTCAAGACCAATTAAGCACAAACTTCTTGTACACATTTATGATCTAAATTGCAATTAATCACTTTTATTGCATTAACCAGCATATTTTGTCCTTTCACACAAATTGATTCACCATCTATCTAATTTCACGCAAAGATGAATTATAAAGTTGAAATATAATATATGTATGTAATACAGATCTTGAAGACGCCTCATCCCAAGAGGAAGATAATCTCTCTGATTTTGGATTTGACGACATTGAAAAAGATATCGTTGTCAAGAATGAAAACTTTAGAATGGATTTAAAAGGAGTAAGTCAATCCACTAAGAATTTTCATTGGTTCTAATTCAGATTTGTCCTTAAACTATGAGGTAATATTAAATCATGCTGATCATCATGATATGACCGACCTTTTTGTATAATATATATATATATATATATATATATATATTTACAAACTCATAATTTAATTACATCTGTTGAATATAGTTTAATTATATATTGTTTCTATACACAGATGACACATATTTACGTTCAATTAATAAAAGATTTTATGTCATTTAAATAATATAACATTGTGTCAGAATTTGTCCAATTTATGTATTATAAGAATAGACAATTAATAATTAATTAATTTACTTTAAGGAGGGAAACATTCCGGATGCACCCTTTCACAGCGCTCCATGGTTTGCAACGTTCATAGATCACAAAGGAGAATATGTTTGCTCTGGTACACTAGTCAATCAAAAAATAGTTCTCACATCCTCTGATTGTGTGGTAAACATTTTGAAAATTCATAAATTTGTGAATAATGTTCAAGGTAAAGGGGGGAGGAGGATAACAGATGAGTCTCGTTCATTTTTACATTGAATTTAATAGTTCACTTTGGGAAAGACAGCTTTTGCAAGGGAAATAAAGGCAAAGTAATGTCTCATCCCATCAAATCTGTCAAGGATCTCAAGTCGTCCACTGACTATGAATTGGGAATTGTTCATTTACGGATGCGATTACCATTTTCACGAGAGTTACATCCCATTTGTTTACCCAGTCAAGGTGTTGGTACTGTTTATGACGACTCAGAACAAGTTGGGACTCATTATGGATATTTGAGAAAAGGG